>CABFWB010004132.1:7547-28457 GCA_902151455.1 Timema bartmani
CAGTGTAGCAGACGATACACTTGAGCATCACGCTTTTGTCCTTGGAATGTGCATGTGTATGTCCATCCAGTTATATTATTGAGATCAATGCATCCAACCCGTACTTTACCACGCGTATCAGTTAAACATACTTCAATTAGCTAGACAAGCTTTTTTTGGCTATGTAACTAACCCAAAATTGAAATAAAATGGCATATAATTTTTTAAAAACTGCCACATAGGCCTTTTTAAAATTTATGTAGAATTGATGAACATGTTGTATTCTCACTTTTTCTAACTTTCCGCGTAATGAAAATTTGTTCCCATGTTGATCTATTTTGTAGAAATCAACACTGATAATCCCTTATTATTAATATAATATTTATTCATTTCATCTTCGCTTAATATTTCATATGGCTAAAAGATATTAGACAATAATTATCGGTATTATATATCACATTTAAATAACACAGATAAAAAGCGATTACGTTTTTAATCGATTGAGGCAACAACAATTAGCTTAAAAGTGTTTACATTTAAAATATATCCTAACAATTACCATCAATGTTAATTAAAATAATAAATAAACACACTTTTTCAAAATCATTTAATACATTTAAAAATTATTTATATCCTACTAAATTATCATAAGTTTGGACTTATATTTTAATATAGAAATTGTATTTTTCTTAAATTTTGCTTTTTAGCTCTAAAACGCACTTATACATTTACACAGTAACAAAGTGCTAAATACTTTAAAATACTTAAAATTTTCAAATAACATTTTCATTTTATTTATAGGCGATTCTTGTTTAGATCCCGTCTGCAATGTCACTTAATGATACTGATACTCAATTTTTTTTTAACCAGCATCTTAAAAAGGAAACTTTGTTACTATAAAAAATTAATATTTTGGTTGGTAAAAATGTGTTAAATAAAATCGATCGATTAATACGGTGACCTGATGACGGGTCGTGTCGTGTCGTTCCACTCTCTTAATTATGTGGCAAAATATATATAAGGTTATTGAAGTGTCAATAAGGAAGCTAAATAACACTTCATGTTAATTATTATTGTTGCTAACAATATTTTACTCGCGCAAGGTAAGATGGAAACAGAGAAAGAAAACTGAATGTTGACATGTTGATACACCTCAAACACAGGTTGACTTGATATTTCACAAATATTATTTAAAGTAAAGATATATTTGCTACAATAGCTATAGTGCGCGTCGAGGGAGGGATCCTTTTCTTAGTTTCAGCCAAATTATTGGAAATTCAATATTTCCTAGCACTTATACACACAACAACATAAGTAAATTTTAGATTACTGTATATAAAAGGTCTTGAAAAAAAAATTCTAAATCGTAAAAATATTATTAGAAAGCTTGGCTGGGTGCTATTTTGAAGCACGGCCCTAGAGTAGAAAACGTTTTGAGATTTTTTTTCATAAAAACATCTTGCCATGCTTTGCTATTGAGATTGTGAAGGTAAGGTTAAGCTTGTTTGAATATTTTTTTACTACAAACACATGAAAGATTATTTTTATTCTACCCTTCTATTTGCTTTATCAAACACATATTGTAGATCTTTTAGTAAGTTAACATTAATCAAACTCTCACACATAGTTAAATATTTAACACACTAAAATTAAATTAAGTAGTTCTTCAAAGAAAAAAAAAGGGGGGTGTTGATCTTTAGAATTGCCAACCTAAAAAAACACTCATACACTAAAACTACTTAGATTTAATCATAGTAATTGAATACAAATTTGATAGGTTTAATGAATTCAAATATTTAGGAAAACTTTTAACTAGTGATGATATTAGATTGGAAATTAGGAAACAAATACAGTCTGAAATGACTTGTTATTACTTGGTCAGTAAGTTGTTGGCGTCTCGCCTGCTATCAAGAAATATAAAACTCAGAATATACAAAATAATAATTTTACCGGTTGTTCTCTGTGTGTGAAACATGGCCGATTACCTTAAATAATGAGAATAAATTTAGGGTATTCGAAAACAAGGTGCTTAGGAAAGTATTTGGTCCAAAAATGGATAGAGATAGTGGGGAGTGGAGGAGGCTACATAATGATGAGCTGCATACCCTGTACTCATCACCAGACATTGTTAGGATACATAATAAAATCTCGCATGTTACGGTGGGCAGCACATGCAATGCAAATGGGACTATCTAGAACCGCATTCAAGGTATTGAATGGCAAACTCAATGTGAAAATACCACTTGGAAGAGCCAGACGGAAATGGGAGGATAGCGTTAGGATGAATCTGAGAGACTTGGTGTAATGAGATAGACTGGGTAGAATTAGCTCAAGATGGAGATAGGGGGCATAATTTTGTGAGTGTGGTAATTTGAACTTTCGAGTTCCTAATGCCATAGAGTAAGTAGGTAAGTAATTGGATAAAAATAATATTCTATGTGTTTTTATAAATAAAATCAAACAAACTTAACCGAACCTTCCACGAAAATTAATCAGCCAAGCTTAAGCTAACCTTCAAAGTCTTAAAATTCAGTTAAAATACAATTATAGAGGGCTTAATACATTTAATGAATATTTATTTTATTGCAAAGTTGTCATGTTTGCATACTGATAGATACATAATAATTAATCAATTATTTAACCAACCATTCAAACTCTTTTAATGGGTGATGCATTTTTGTCTTAATAACGCTGCATGAAAAGATTTTTTTGTGAAAAAACATTTTCTCAAAAGCAACCATAAACATTCTCTAGCCGAGTCCTGTTTTATTAGGTTGTCCTGATCCTTCGTTACCCAAGTTAACAAAAATTTTCCGAAACAATAGTTGGTTGTAATTTTGATCCATCCCTACATGAAAGGCTTGGTAAAACTTGATTTTTTTGGTTTAAATCATTATAAATATTGTACAAGAAAAAAAAATTGCACGCTAAAATATTTCCTCCACACGTTAGATGTTTGATGATCTGCTCATCCACAGTTGAGATGTGTGATGATCTAATTTTGGTTGTTTCGTTAAAAAACATTCAAAGTTTTATTAATCCAGATTAAAACAATAACTAGGCTACTCATTTGCATGGTCTTAGGCACAAGACTGTTGAAGCTGGGGAGATCAGGGTTCGAACCCGGCCAGGTGTACTGAGGGTTGTTTTTCCTAATGTGTAAAAAAAACCCACTTCATTTACAAGAATTAAGTTTGTTAGTTAGTAGCCTACTTAAAAAGGAAAACTGTAATACTCGTAAACTGTTAATAAGTATTAATTCTACTTTCCATCCATTACTGTTACCAGTATCTGGCCTGGGTCACTTTTTTTTTATTTAAGTAATACATTTTCCACTACCAGCTTGCTAGGCCTGTCTGAGCGTCATGTACCTTATAAACTAACTTAAGACTAGGACAGGCACAGCATCCAGCCCCCCGGCCGTTAATTCGTCACTGTGAAAGGGTAAATCCACAATTCACCAATGATCAATTTTTCAGCCATGCCAGGAATCAAACCCGGGACCCATAGCTCAGTAAATAGACACACTACTGACTGAGCTAAGGTGTTGGATTAATGTGTAATAATAAATACGTTAAATCATCAACACATCAATAGGTTTATATATATATATATATATATAGGTGACCTGGTGGTCTAGGGGTAAGGTGTCAGACTTCTGTGCTGAGGGTCTGGGGTTCAATCATCGGTCCCGGCACAGATTTATCTGAATGCCAAACCCTTCCTTCACCTCTGACAAGATGTGTATTAATCACAACTTGTGAACGTGAGGAATGCCAGGCCTCCACCGTGGTTCGGATTCCACGTTAAACTGTAGGTCCTCCATTTCATCTCACAATCACCCTACCATTACACCTTAGCATAAGTGCGTACAACCTGAACGGGTAGTAAGACGCGGTGCTAATAATAATAATAATAGGTTTATATGGATGAACATATACATAAGAAATCAAATTGAGGCGTTCCACCCAATGCTGCCACAGTTTTTCAGGCTGCCACTAGAGACTTGTCGTCAGTTTTAATATGGTGTATATTAGAATTCTCTGTTTGATTAAATTAAAATCCTTCACCCACTTTTTAAGAAAAAGGCAAAAGTGATTAAATAGAGATAACGAAGAGCAATTTGTAAACAACCTTTTTATTTCCAGACCTATTATGTCATAATCAAGGGTTCTTTTTATATCTTATCAATAGGTCTACAGCTATATGAGTTCTTCAAAAATACCTTTAGAAACTTAAAAAAGTATATTTAACTAAAAAACCTATTACTCAACACAAGGTATCGTAGGCGTTGAATGATGTCATTTTAACATTGTTATTTAATTTTTATCTGCACTTCATCTTTATTCAAATAATATATCATTGTATGATATCTAATCTATCTTCTTTTGTTGTAGATGATGGTCCTACTTGTATTTAAAATGTTTTGTAAATTACATTCTCAATATTTAAAATGGTCATTTTGTGTCTCAAAAGCTTTCTGGTAGGATATTAAAAAAAAATTCCAATCAGACAATAATCATAGTTTTATTCATGAGTTTAGCCCTTGTTGATGGTATTTGTAATATTTAACTGTGACATACGTGTATGTAAATTATATTATTATAAAAAAACTTTATCTTTTAAATTAACAACATTTAAAACTAGACATTTTATATTATTTGTGTGAATTGACATTTAAGGCATTGATTAAGCACATACCGGTACTTATCACCAATTACATACATTATTTGAATAATTAATCTGTATAATCCACTGTTTGTTACTTAACCTCACACAACATAAGTCTAATGCTTTGTGGCAATCAGTATTATGCACTGTCTTGTAGTGTGTTGAGACGCATCACAGCTGTTTCAAAACCCCTCCTTTTTTAATAAGTGCTTTGACATTTTAAAATATTGTCCATTCAAAAATGTAGGAGAAAAGTATCAACATTTCTCACTTAAAAATATGTTTGATTTTTAGTTCAGTGATATCTTCACGTCGGAGCAGATGAACATATACTTTAGGTGACCTGGTGGTCTAGGAGTAAAGTGTCAGACTTCTGTGCTGGGGTCCGGAGTTAAATCCTCGGTTCCGGCACAGATTTATCTGATTACCAAACCCTTCCTTCACCTCTGACAAGACGTGTATTAATCACAACTTGTGAATGTGAAGAATGCCAGGCCTCCACCGTGGTTCGGATTCCACGCTAAATTGTAGGTCCTCCATTTCATCTCACAATCATACTACCATTACACATTAGCGTAAGTGCGTATAACTCGAACGGGTAGTAAGACGCGGTGCTAATATTAATTAATTAACATCTACTTTATTTTTCCCACTGATGATTACAGCCATATTTTTTAAATATTAATATTCACTCTAATCATTAATCATTGCCATGTGGATGCATGTATAAATGTTCTTATAAGTTCACCATGTTTTATTTAACTTTAGGTAAGGTTTTTAACAAATAAATTATAGATGGAACAACATCTAAATAAAACATGTAAAAGAACAGAAACTTTATTTTAGGAAAAAATGTAAAACTGTTTTATAATATGATTCAGACTTGAAATTTTTTTTTTTCTCATAGTCTTATTCTTTTGTTCTTGAACCTAAACATTTTTTTGTAACATTACTTTAGGCCATTTTTTCAAGAAATTCAAATTTCCAAACAATATTTGACTGATTTGCAAGGCCCTTAAAACTGCTGAAAGACTTTTCAAAAGTTATTTCCCCATTGGAAGCTCACACCTTTTATCTGAGAAGCTAAGTATGTACTTATCTTAGCTGTCAAATGTATACTCACTCACATATGTGAGTTATGAAACAAGCATTTCCAAGGTGAATCTAGTTAAAAAATTATCCTTGGTCATAGTTTTCAAGTATCAAACAGGACATGGTCTTAAACTCAACCTCACCAATTTGAAAATAGACACATATCTTGCTTGACTGGTTTATTTATTGGTTTGTTTTGAAATTTTCCTCTCAATAATGTCTGCTTACATTTCTGTGTAGCCCCTTTTTAAATTTGTTAGCTCCCTCACAATGACGTATTGAATGAAAATATATGTGTGACCTAAATGTCGATGGTGATCAGATGGAGTGACTCATAGGGGTCACAAATAAGGGACCTCTTGGTTGAATCTGACCTGCAGACATGTTTTGTTTAGCCTTTACAGTGTCTGAAAAAATTATTAGCTACAAATCAGAAGCTTTAACATACAAATCTAGATTTCTAGCTTATTTTTTTAAAAAAAGGGTGAAAATTATTAATTAAAAAAAAAAATCAGATCCACCAACAAAGAATCAAAAGGCTATATTACAAAATAAATATTCATTATTTTTATATTTCAATTTTTAAATTTCTATCTAAACATACCACTATTATACATGTTTGTATTATGTTATATGTTTACACCCTAGTTTGGTAAAACATATATTGGTCACTTGAGCGTTCTTTAATCGCTTCATTCATTTATGTTACCTCCTTGGGTCCCTAGATATTGAAGTTTGTGACCCCTGCCTGTCCTTACTGAACTTTAATATTCTTGCCCATTAAACTCATCTATTTTGGATTATTTCATATATGGCTGACAATTTTTATACAGTACCTTTGTATCATGCCATTTAGTTCTTCACTCATTTTCACCCTTTTTTTCATATGTATGTCTTGTGCGATACAATTCTTGTTACTAAGAATATTGACTAATATTTACATGCATTCTTTTTGCCATCAGGTTTTATATTCAAGAATGTCAACGATGGATTGAGTTGTATTGGAGCTTTTAACCTATTAACTTTGGTGCAGGTTTGCTTTTAAAAGTGACAGATACACAGCAAGATGTTTCTGTTGGCAAAGCAATCACCACTTTTGACAGTCCTCTGGTTATTATCCTGTTTTTTGGTTACACTGGTACAAGCGGAAAAGGAGCCGGTTGACATAGAAACTGCTAGGACGGATAGTATTCCATCTGTAGTAAGTATATTCTATTTAATAACTAGTACATTTATTTGGGCCTATATGGTCTTCCAGGGTTTGACATATGAATAGGTCATTTATATAGTAAAATGTTTTAGGTGGCAAAAATCAATATTCAGTTTGGCTCAGCTCTGCTACAATCCAACTTTTATAAGAAGGGCCTTCCTTAACTGACAAATATAAAAGCTACTAGATCTACTTTCACATATTCATACGTTATGTCGAGTGATATGCGGCTGTCACTTTTGATATATATTATAAACTAGCGTTTTCCTGCGGCTCCGCTTGCATTAAACAGTGCATTAACACATTTGACAACTTGAAATGCTAGGAAATATTGATTAATGAATAAACATGGACTCACCCCAATCCCGGCCACCTCCACACCCTGCTCATATAACTTGTCCTCTTCTGTACCTGCAATACCGGCAGTGACGTATGTTCACTGCTTACACCATGTTTTAATATCACTTTGCTCGCTGATATATAACATTATGGTATATAGCTTACCATGGTGCCCTGAAAAAAATAAGGTGTTCCTACAACAGAAGACATCTCAATCTGATGAGTACTTTTTGAGTTAAATAGCAACAAACAAACATTCTTAAAATGGATTATTTGGTAGTCTTATACTACTCAGAAAAAAGGAACACACTATGAAATTTGAATTTATATACAGTAGCCCCATGGCTTCTTTGGTGCTGACTGACAGCTCACGGCTGACGGCTTTGAAAAGCTACCAGACCAAACTATGTATCCCTACGCCGAACCATATGATCTGCAAAAATATATGTGTTTAGCAGCTGTCACTTCTGACAGTCAAAATTTAGGTAGATACCTAAATTTTGACTGTCAGAAGTCAGCTGTGAACTGTCAGTCAGCACCAAAGAAGCCATGAGTCTACTGTACAAACCTTAGAATTTTATTATATGCATATATTTATTATCTAATAAACAAAAATTGAGTAAATTTAAAGAAGCATTCCATGGCAAGTGCCCTATCCTACCAAATAAAATTGTGTTATTGATTTAACCCAGGAAACAAAATTAAATAAACCTAATTTACAAGAAACAGCACAATAAAAGAAATGTGCATTATTTGCTACTAGACTTAGTCACTCCATTTCATTATAAATTGTTGTATTTTAATTATTAATGGCGCACTGTACATAATGCATTATTTACTATTAGCTCAACACCACACATGGATGTAAACCTAGTCTTATCTGTAAATCAAAGAACAAAGGACCGTTGACATATTACATAAGTGTATTTTTAATTTGTGAATGAAACACTATCCACCTACCTTCTAATGTGAATTCATACTATTACTGTAAGCATATCTTCAAAATACTCATTGCAAATGATATTTATAATTGCTTTGTCGATATTTTCAAACCCCTCGTTGCCAAGAAGACTTACAAAGAAGATCTATATATTAAAAGTCGAATTGCTACAAATTTAAAACAAAAAATGTAACCACACTAACAATCTTGGCATTTTTGACACTACTTTGCTCGCTGATGAGATAACTTACCCTTTATTATTAAAGATAAGGAGTACAACAGAAGAAGTCTCGTCTCGATCTGATGAGTACTTTTTGAGCTCGCTGGAAACCAACAAATGGATTCAAACATACAGACAGATTTAGAGTTTAGATACCTAAAAAATAAGACTAATAATATAGTAAAATGTTTGTATTTTCTTAAAGGCCCATTCTATGGACTGTATTTAATAGTTAACAAGGTTTAGGTGTCTATGGTTCGATTCCAGGGAGTACCTAAAATATGTAGCATTTCCATTTGTGTGATCATCTTGTTACCCAAGTAGTGCGCAATTTTGGCTTAAGAGTTGTATCTTATATTTTAACAAGTATAGGGAAGTGTGGAGAAAGTTAGTGAAGATGGAACAATTACAGAGTTGTGTTTGAGCGATATGTACAGTTTATTGCCTATCCTATAAGGGGACGGCGTGATTATGTATGTATGTATGTATGTATGTATGTATGTTGTATTAAGTCTGCAAGTTTAGGTTAAAATATATTTTTTCAAGCAATGTTTTTAGTGTCTCCTCCTTACCTCCCCAAAAAGAGTGGTAACAAGATTCATTCTAACCCGATTTAGTGGCCACATGGTCTAAGGCGTCACTCTCATGTTAGACTAGACTGCTTATGACAGAGTGATCGAGGTTCAGATCCCGGTCAGGTGTACTGAAGGTTATTTTTCCCCATATGATTTTCCACTCTACCTCCATTCAAATTTGGGTACACTTCCTCCAAATTCAACCTTTCTCACCCACAAAACTCACTAGTGTAATTAGTACATATGTGTATAGTCTGAAAAGTTAGTAAGGCGATGTACTACAAAAAAAAGAAGGTATTATGGTGAGTGCATGTGTTCCAAGTTTTCTAACAAAACTCAACTAATATTCATAAGTGACGCACAGCTCTGATGACTCACTTCATTGCTAACCTAAATAAACACTACTCATCGTATATACAGGGTGTCTACCATCCGGGAAAATCAGAGAAAACTGAAATTAGCCGGGAATTTGAAATGATCGGGAAAAAACGAGAATAAGCCGGGAATTTGGTAAATTACAATAAAAATCTGGGAAAATGTGGTTTTACTCGAAATATAATAATCATTAAAACAGTAAATAATAATGTTATTCAAACTGTAGTTTTTTTTGTAGCTGTGTAATATATTTTATAATTCCTAATAAACAATGTTAATACAAATTAAAAAGAATATATTTATTTAAATTTTAAAACTTATAATTATTCATAAAAAAGATTAATAGAAAAATGAGTGGAGAGGGGGGAATTAGAAGGATGGGACTTACTTTTTAGTCGGGAAATTTAGGAAATGATTAGGGGAAATCAGGGAAAAAGTCGGGAATTTCAATGGTCAAGTTGAGTAGACACCATGTATACACCTGTATGCATTTAAAGAGTTGTGGTGTGAAGCATACATTCTTTATTTGGAATTGGTTGTATCGTTTTCCAGAAGGGACACATCTTGGACAAGGCGGACATTGAGATGCTGGACGATGGGAGTGGGAAGATCAGCAATCTCGGCTTTATTCACGCTTTTGTGGCGGCTTTGTCTGTCATCATTGTGTCTGAACTTGGAGACAAGACATTCTTTATCGCAGCCATCATGGCTATGCGGCATCCTAGACTTACAGTGTTTCTAGGAGCTATATCTGCGTTGGCATTCATGACGATCCTCTCGGGTAAAGTTAAACCACCCTTACACTTGATTAATAGTCGCATGTTTTCCTCATTATGTTGTATTTTACTATCATTATTATTAAATACCCGCCTCGGTGGCGTAGTTGGCTAATGCGCTAGTCGTGTTGAGCCTGACTGCCGAGGACGAGGAGATCGAGGTTTGAATCTCGGTCGGGTGAACTGGGGGTGGTTTTTCCTAAATGGTTTTCCACTCTCCCACCACGCAAATGTGTGTTCACTTCCTCTATTCAACCTTCCAAATTCCTAATCCATTAGCGTAATTAGTACTTAAGCGTATAACCCAAACGGGTAGTAAGACGCGGTGCTAAATAATAAATAATAAATAAATATTACTAAACATTAACTCTTAGCATGTTAAATTATATTCTAATTATTGACCTCGGTGGTTTTGGGGTAAAGTACTTTACTCAAAGTTTTGGGATTTGTGTACAGGGAGAGGGGGAAGATCTGTAGGAGAAAAATACTCATCAAACCCAACTGTGATTCAAATCCCAACCTCCCCACCACTGAAAAACCAAACCAACGCATTGGTCAATGTTCCCCTTTGAAGTGTGTCTCAATTATCACTGTGTTGATGGTGAATGGTAATATATTTTGATGGTGACCTGGTGGTCTAGGGGTAAGAAGTCAGACTTCTGTGCTGAGGGTCCGGGGTTCAATCCTCGGTCCCGGCACAGATTTATTTGATTGCCAAACCCTTCCTTCACCTCTGACAAGACGTGTATTAATCACAACTTGTGAATGTGAGGAATGCCAGGCCTCCACCGTGGTTCGGATCCCACGTTAAACTGTAGGTCCTCCATTTCATCTCACAATCACCCTACCATTACACATTAGCGTAAGTGCGTATAACCCGAACGGGTAGTAAGATGCAGTGCTAATAATAATATATTTTGATAGTGCTATGTTTCAAAGAAAATATGTTTTTAACATTCTGTGTAAATGCACTATCTCGTCTCTTGGCCTAGGCCTAAATAAAAGGTTAGATTAGGTATGTCAAACACACACGAAAACGTTTTGGGATTATTATATAGGGCTAATAGGATGGCAAGTTTAAATCATCCAACACAAAACACTTGATAAATTCCAAAACATACCATACATAACCTAGGAACACAAACCAAAGGGCAAATAGAATGGCTGCTCAACTTAACATCACTTTACTAGGAAAATGCTTACGCTCGCAAGGACTTTGCAATTACAAACTGGTCGGCCTTAATAACTTTTGACACAAAGTCTAGCATATCTTTATTAGCAGTCGCACAATTATTTTGCGTCGTGGTCATAATAGCCCTGCTGGATTGTGGTTGGAAGAACTCGAAGAATGGTCTGCTTCCTATAACCACCACCATATATCCAAGCCCACAAGCACTCCTTAAAACCATATCTTGTAAAGAATCAAATATCCGAAGCTGTTATTAATTTTAGAGAGGAATTCACCATCTAGATATCATATTCTGAAAATTAAAAAATGACACCTGGACACGGGAATCGAACCCGGGACTTTTGGCTTAGTACGCCAATGCTCTACCACTGAGCTATCCAGGATTTGTCCCGTGCCCAGGGTCATTCTTCACTCATATTTTAAGGCAGAGTCTATAATGGACGTGCAGAAATCGTCTACAAATGTGTGTTTTATTAAGATCACGAACTATCAGATAACGCAACTATCTTCGACTCGGTAGTTGGCTTGTTACTGCCACTCATACAATTATTATTATAACTGTACGAATAATATTAAGAATCAAATAGCCGAAGCTGTTATTAAAATTAAAATTAAAATTTTAAAATTAATAACAGCTTCGGCTGTTTGATTCTTAATATTATTCGTATAATCATTGTACGAGTGACAGTAACAAGCCAACTACCGAGTCAAAGATGGCTTCGTTATCTGATGGCTCATGAATAAAGCCGACGATTTCCGCACGTCCATCATAGACTCTGCCTTAAAATATGAGTGAAGAATGACCCAGAGCACGGGGCGACTCCTGGATAGCTCAGTGGTAGAGAATTGGCGTACTAAGCCAAAGGTCCCGGGTTCGATTCCTGTGTCAAGGTGTCATTTTTCAATTTTCAGAATATGTTGTAAATGTATGAAAAACTGCAGAGCAGCTTGCAGTTGTAGGAAAGTTGGTCTCCAATGTTCCACAATTTGTTTCCATTATCAGGGCCAATCATGCTCAAATATAGCAAACAAAGACTACACGGTTAATTACGACAAATACATTGATGCACAATTGGTTCACTTTATTTCTGAAGTAACCAATGAAACAGTTCTATCAGAAAATGAAAACTAATAGGTTGATAACAAAGAAGACATATATCAGCCCTCAACATCCAATTTAATAAAAAATATTGTATTGGATTAGGCCTACAGCGGAAACCGCATGAAAAAATGTGCCACATACCCTACTGCATATTGGTGTGGAAATAAGTATGAATATGTCAAATATATTTCTCTAGAGCATAAAAACATTAATATTTATTAACACATTCACCGATTATTCCCCTTATATTCCCATTCTTGAGCTATAACTTGCATGTGAGTGGAGTATTATAAAAACTCAGTAACCGTAAGGGTTTTAACTAAGAATATCAAACTCATTTGCTTGTTATGGTACCTTGAAACCATCGATTCATACTCATATCAAAATAATCACTCTTAATATTATGATTAGAGACGTTACAATGCCTGTTTTTCTTGATTCTGATTCTAAAATGTTAGACTCATTGATGCTTTATTTGTGGGTAAAAATACATGCTTAATATTGTAATTCCTAACTACTTTATTAACTCTGTATTATATGCTTTAACAGTTTGTCGAGATTAAAAATGAGTGATTTTTTTTATTAATATTTACATTTTTTAGGTTTTTTTTGCTCGGCTATGAAGTTGATTAAATGTTTTTGTATGAGTTTGGAAGCTTGAAAAAATAATGAAATAGGAAATGTTTAAGAATCAAAATCGAGAATCAAAATATCAGTGATGAACTTAGGAATCAGAATCGAGAAAAATGGCTATCATGACATCCATAGTTTTAGCGTGTACAAATAAAATAAATAAATACCCAAATAAATATATTAAAGACATTTTTGTATTAGATATTAATTTGTTAGAGTATAAACATTAATGTTTAGTTACAAATACACTGATTACATTTAAGTTGTAAAATTATGGAGTAGTTTATGTAAAAATGGAAATAAAGCATGGGAACCCCTTTTTGTGTGAGGTTTTATGCAAATCCTAGACTTCTTTATGGCTATAACTCGAAAGTACTTTACTAGACTAAATATGTGCTAATGATCTTTTTTACAGAGAATTTTATCCTGCTGAACATGAATGAACTCTCTTTTTACTGTAAAATTAACGTTTAGTTGCGAAAATACTAATTTCGGAAGAAGGCGTTTAACGCAGACCAAATAAGAAGGGGAAAGCCTCGCAACTTTCTGATCCGCACAGATTATTTTCAAATTCAAATACCTGATGCCTGGCCTAGTAAGAAAATAGAGACTAAAGTATATATTTAACTGCATTTGCTTGGACGAAAAGTGGAAAGTCATTGAGGAAAGACCATCCTCATTAATTAAACCTGGCTGGACTTGGAACCTGGAACCCTATCATCAGAAATCCAGTCTATTGTAAGGGGGATGCCTTATATTTTCTTTAATGGAAGCTTATATATTGGTTTTAAAAATAAAAATTGGTGATTATTTGCAGTGAACGTTCGAGTTCCTAATGCCAGCAAGTACTTATATGCAGGAATAGTAGAATTTACATACAATTTTTAAAGAAAAATTGTGGTTGGTTTCAGAGAGTACAGCTCTGTCTTTTGTTTCAATTGTAAATGTATTTGCAATGCACCATACACCCCTGCTAAAAATGACCAACACCATTTGCTTGGACGGAGGATTTAAAATCAACATGTGGAACGATACCTTTAGTACAGTTGTTTGGAATTAAAACCTAGGTGTTCTGAGTCAAAGTCAAAACACTATTTGTGTAATCAACCCCTCAGGAACTCACCAGTTATGTCGCTCTCTTCTGTCCCTAGGGCTGTATATATATAATGTTCTGTCTGTATGTTTATGTGTCTCAGTGGCGGCTCGTGACCAAAAATATAGGTGGTGCACAATTTAAATATTCTAAAATATGGTATATACACTTTTAATATATCGTACCTATCTATATTTACATATTGTTTTATTTAGGCTAATATTTCACAGCAGTACGGGGGTGTGTGAAGCTTCGAAACAAATATAGGATTCGACTTTTAAAAGAAAAATCCATACATACAATTACGAAGTTTTGACGGTAAAAATATTGACAGCTAAAAATATACCACATTTTTAGTCAATTACTGACATTCTGAGCTGTTATTTAAAGTACATTACAAATCAACATTAATTTGGAAAAAATAAAAAATAATTGAACACATCCACATTATTACAATCTTTTACTTTGCTGGCGCAATCATTAATAATTAAACACCTTAGAATAAAACACTCACATAATAAATGAAAACATTATTTACAAAACACCCAACAATCTAATCTTAAACGCCTCAAGCTACTTTAAATAAAAAGTCCATTCTTCTTTCTTTAGATTTTGCGAATTTCTCAATGACTCTAGAGTTAAAGTCTGAAATGTTCATAATAAAGTTTCTCTCGACAGACAGCATGGCAAGAGCTGACAACCTTTCCTGGTGCATACTATTTCTTAAAAATGTTTTGACACGTTTTAGTGTAGAAAAACATCTTTCTGCTTCTGCCGTTGTCATAGGGATTGTTATAATAATATTTAAAAGTTTTAAGCATTCTTCAAAAATTTCACTCAAATTGTTTTCATTTATAAATGAGAACAGAGTTAAAGCGCCAGTCATATTTCGAAATTCATCCCTGACATAAATGATACTTAGCTCTGTGCGGAGTTTTTTTGCATCTAAAAATGGGTATGAACTTATTGTGAGTTCTAAATATTTATCAGGAAACAACTTACAATAATCAGAAAACTTTTCTGGCAAAAACAAATTTGCAGCAACAAGATGACCAGTAAAGCTGAATCTGTCTTTTGCTTGACAGATGATGACGTCACAAACCTCTTTAGCCTCTCTATTACGAGTGTGGCTCTCATTTCGTCTCCGCTTTATTTTATTTTCATCAAGATCATCAGTTATATAATTTTCATTTCTAATTTTGGAAATTTCCTCTATGAAACAATCTATTTTGTTTTTTACAAAGGCTGGATCAGTTTCCCTTTTTTGCAACTGGTTATACAATATATCCACATGAGGCATTATTTTATGAAAAAAAGTTAGCCAAAATATAAAAACATCATCCTCTAATGTTCTCTTCAGACCAGACGCTTGTTCAATTGTAGCTATATGTTTAATGTCATCTCTCGTTTCTATTGTATCCATGCACTCGATAAGTTCTTCTCTGTATTCGCAAACTGTGTTTACTGTTCGAGAATGAAAGTTCCATCTTGTAGGTGCTGATCGTGGTAAACGTTTACCCACAACTTCATCTAAAATTGCTGTTCTCTGAGGGGAATGAGAAAAAAATGTACAAAATCCTCCTAAACTGGCGAAAAATATACGGACATTACGATTAATTGAAGCTGCATTTGACATTATTAAATTTAGTTGATGTGCATGACAGTGAACATAAGCAGCGTTAGGATAGCTCTGCTTTATTTTAGCCTGAACACCATTGAGAGATCCACTCATAACTGAAGCACCATCATATGCTTGTGCTATTAACTTATGAGGCTCTTTCTCTACATGTTGATCTATTTCCTCTTTGAGACAATTTGACAAAGATGCAGCGTCATGAAATGGGGGGTTTACATAGTTCCAAAATCTTTCCACTGGTTTTCCGTTTACTATATACCGGTAAATTATAACCATTTGAAAAGTAGCTGAGACATCAGTTGTTTCGTCAGCTATAACAGCCAAAAAACTGGCATTATTAATTTCTTTTGAAATTTCTTCATGGCAAATATCCAGCATGCATTGAAGTATTTCATTCTGAATTGAACTAGAGGTGCCTTTAAAAACTGTAGACTTTTCTAAATGCCCTTTCAAAGCATCATCCAACTCCGCACTGAAATTGACAAGTCCACGAAATATTCCAGGGTTAGAAGATGAATCAGTTTCGTCATGACCTCTAAGGGCCAGTTCGAAAGCGCCACAGAATCGAATACAGTTTAGGATGATATTTAAAACATACCTGTTGTTAGTCACTTTTTTATTGTGAAGCTCGATAGCTCTTCTGTAGCCAGAATCTAACTGTGATCGTATGTTGGTCTTGCCAAGTACAGCCAAATCTAAAGAATTGTTCTTGTGTAATAATGACATTTCATGCTTTTTAATTCGCTCACTTAAATGGTTCAAATCAGTCATACCTACATTTGTCCAAGATAAGTCACCACCAAAGAGTAAACACGGAAAGCAGAACAATGCATTTTTTACATTACAACCACATAGCCATGGATGCTTTTTGTAAGTTTCTACGTTGAATTTTCTAGTAAACTCTCGATTTTTAGTTTTTGTTAGTTTTTCTAGAACAATATTTGGTGTCGGTCTACCAAGTTTTTTAATTTCTAATTTTTCTTCTTGAGTACACAAAGAAATTTTTTTTTGCAAAATGTTTTGCACAGAATTCATTTCGATATTAAAAAAAAACACTAAATCGAACTCGTTAACAAATAACAACTATTTACATAAACCAAGTTTTTTTTAAATTATTAATGTTTTGCACAAAATTCATTTTGATATTTCAAATAAACACTAAAACAGTCAATTATTATGAACTAATTAACTACTATTTACATAATTATTGTACTTAATTAATTGTGTACAGATTGAAAAAGAAAGACCACACTTAAAAAAACATTATTACTGGTAGTAACGCTTTAGTTGATCAAAACATATCGGCAAGTTCGCTATCAAGCTGCGCACCAGGCCATGTGTTAAAGGTCCGCTTTAAAACTAACTTGCAAGGTCAATAACCTCTTTTATTCGCAATGCGCATGCCCCTGGAGTTTAGTAGAAGTACTAGGACAGCGCTAGCAGTCAGGAAAACAAGTGAAATAGTAAATAGAATGAAACACGCAAGAGCATAGCTAATTTTAAGAAATATATTCTAAAAAAATCTATTCATTATTAAATGTTATTATTTAAATAAAATAATGCTAAATACTATTTTGTGTGAAATTATAAGGGGTGCACTTGCACCTGCGCACTTAAGGAGGAGTTGCCACTGATGTGTCTGTCTGCATGTCTGCATGTCTCAGTCTGTCTAGCAACTCAACTCTGATTGTGATGTGTCTCTCCTAGTTGCATTTGGCTGGGTGGCGACTCTGATCCCTCGAGCTTTCACCTACTACATATCCACTGCTCTCTTTGCCATCTTCGGGCTGAAGATGTTGAAGGAAGGTTACAGCATGTCTGATAATGAAGGACAAGAAGAGTTTGATGAAGTACAACAAGATCTCAGGAAGAGGGAGGATGAGGTATATAGGAATAGATCGGACCCATAACATCCAATCTTGGTTGGTTGGTTGGTTACTACTTCCTTTATTTAGTCCTCAACTACTTTATATTATGTTTTGCTGACCATTATCATATTTTCATTCTGTTAGATGTGTATAGGCACCCTCGTTTACTCACAAAGCTCCATTTTAATGTTCTTGTTTATTTTATTTAGCCCTAGTTTGACCCTTCATAACATTGAGGGTCCATTGTATTAATACAGGTGTGTACACAATATTACAATTAAGAAATTTGGTGAATATGTTTGTACTATAGACATACACAACTAGAGCTACTGCAATAATATATGGGTGTATATATATATATATGCTATATACAAGGTTATTACAAGTGAAGTAGACAGTTTCAAGGTTTTATAAAACAAAAACTATTTAAAATAATGACACCCACATTGCACCATTTTGTAGGGACACTCCGGAAGTTTATTACAGCCTTTTACAGATGTTCGATGTGTTCACCCTTAGTCACAAGGCATATATTAGCACGTTAGTCAGATTCTTGCCAAACTGGGCCGGTACAAAGGGTGGGTGAAGCGGGCAACTGCCCTTGGTGCCGTGTCAGTGATGATGTCTTTAAAAAAAATTATACGTATATAAAACAATTTTAATTTTTTTAGTGCATAAACCCACTTTGATGGCCGCTTGGTCTCACATGCTAATCTTGCAGTAGACTAGACTGCTGATCACGGGGAGATACAAGTTTGAATTTCAGTCGGGTGTACTGAGAGTGATTTTTACAAACTGGTTTTCCACTCTCTCTCCATGAAAATGCGGGTACACTTCATTTTAATATAACTTCCCTAATCCATAAAAGTATCAGTGTAATTAGTACATAAACATATAACCTGAACTAATAGTAAGATGCTGTGCTAAACAAAAATGCATAAACTGTTCAGATATATTTGATATATACTAATTTTCTTTAACATTTCAGAATGATTTATATAATTGTTAAGACGACTATGACATATACAGTTGGCCCACTTGCTTCCCAACTTCAAACATAACACAGCGAAACTCTTATAATGTGGTGTTGTGTAAAAACTGCGCATTTTCTGACTGTTAATGAGGTTCCCATAGCTTAAATTTTTTTTATTGTACATGCATCAAAATCATCCGTGAGAGCACTTTGGCTCTTTGAACTACTTCAAAAGCTATACAACCATTTTTTTGCATCACTTAAACTTTGCTGCTTTCTAAGTGAGCACGTTCAAAATCAGCCTCTGAAATAGTCTGCGACTCACAATGGGAATGCAGAGTTGACAGTCTTAGAGCTGTGAGCTCTCAATTTGTTGAGATTCGTGAGTTTATTTTGAGTCAGTGATCCAACATTGTCATCAGAAACCAAGTCATTGTATCTACTTGGATGATTTGACTTTCATTTCTACTCTTGTCATCTGGTACAGTCTTCTTTTTCAAGTAAACATAGTGAACGAGATGATGGAATCAAAAACTATTGATCTACCTGAATTATTGCATAACTTTTGTGAGATAATCAGAGTTCAGGCTATGCATTGATTACAATGAAATAAATAACATCTGATTTGAGGACTGAAACTTACATTAAAGCAGCCGGTTGTCTGAGAAAGAAAAAAAGAATGTTTGATTATAAAGCTGTTGATGAAAATCCTCAAATTGTAGAAGACACTTTCAAAAGCAACTTTTTCCATACACTTATTGGTAACAACTTATTGGTAACTTACAAAGGCATTTTGCTCGGCTATTATTTCACAACAAAACATGGGGATTTCTCTTTATCTACTAGTTTAAATAGTTTCCAGGAAAATTTAACTGCTCGATCCCTGCTCATAGTTAGAGCTTGTTCTGTGTAAAGATACAATCTCTCTAGTCTGAATCGGACACGATGTATTCCAGTTGTCAGAGGAGCGAAGACATATTCAGCCCACAATTGTGGATATAACATCAATCACACCTCTGTAAGTGCTACAACATTTAAACAAAACATAACCACACGTGCTCTTTCCGTAGTTCTTCATATCCTGTGACCATACCAATCACTCTATCCAGTGGGAGCCAAGTTCTCTTACGTTGAAACTTAGTAAACCTTATTTGAGATCCTCGCTGGTACAGGATAGTCTTTCATCTATGGAAATATTAGCCATTGAAAACATAACTGTAGAGGGAATTTATTTTAAAGTGATTATGTGCCAGACGACCTGCAGAGGCAGGAACGTCAAATGATGATGATAATTATGATTTCCTTAGTATCGATGAAGGCAAGAAAAAATGCAATATAATTACCATTAAATTACAGACAGAAGTATTTAATGACATATTATTAACTTGCATAGTAAGTTTTATTTCACACATACAAAACTGATGTATGTGTAATTTGTTTTGTTAATTCATAAGTTGTTTATATAAAAATTTTAGTTTATTATTATCTTTAAATTGTTGTTTTATGTGTTTGATGTATATCACAGTACAATACAGTAATTCCCTTTTTAGTAATAATTGAGTCATTAAACCTTTCATACTTGAATTAACATAGCTCATTGTTGTCTAATGTTTGGGTGTAAAAATATTACAATACAGAAAAAATGTAAGTTAAACACTATAGTCATGGAAAACAGTGGGTCAAACAAATAATTTGCAATTATTGTTAATATTCTTGAACTTAGATCATAGAAACTTGTTTTCCCTGGTTAGGGACTTGATTTATAAAAATATGTGAATACAATAAGTTAACCCTTTTGCTGCGTTAATCGGATATATCCGATCTCAGCCTTATAGCCATTGACAGCGGAAATCGACTCTACCCCACGACGTGTAAACTCTATCTACCCTTGCTACAACAGTCGAAAATATCCACAAGAGTGTTAGAATGCTGAATTTTTCATACTGGCATGCCCGTGCGCCTCTGACATCTGGTTTTTAATTTCGAGAACTTACAGTTACCAGCTGCTAAATCATAACAGTAGTAGCACTTGTTTACTTCCGCATTTAATTACTTGTAGCACACGTGCAATATTTATGTGGTGGAAAACATTGTTGAGGGATTAATGGATTGCTATTTTATTTTTGTTCTTGACCTATTTCCTATTTTTAAATCATGCCTAAGACAAATATATGATTTTCTACACTACACCGAGAAAAGCACCAATGTAGCACAAAATTGTTTAAGTTGTGCTGATGTA
>CABFWB010004132.1:34734-50500 GCA_902151455.1 Timema bartmani
TTATGCTAAGTTTCTCAATATGTTTCTGCCTCTCTTATGCTAAGTTTCTCAATATGTTTCTGCCTCTCTTATGCTAAGTTTCTCAATATGTTTCTGCCTCTCTTATGCTAAGTTTCTCAATATGTTTCTGCCTCTCTTATGCTAAGTTTCTCAATATGTTTCTGCCTCTCTTATGCTAAGTTTCTCAATATGTTTCTGCCTCTCTTATGCTAGGTTTCTCAATATGTTTCTGTGTCTCTTATCTCATTAAGTGTTATTTTTGGATTGTGATATGTTATATTGTTTTTATGATCTCTCTCGGGCAACGATTGCATCCATTTGTACATTCAATTGTTGCTTTATATGTGGGCTGGGGACTGTTTTAAGAATTTAATATATTGTAACTAAATGACTACTATAACGGTTTTGGGATTAATATAGTCAATTTGGTATTGTACATGGATAAACAATACAACTCAATCAACTACAACTCAACGTTTATATCATAATATTAAACAGCATTTTCAAAATTAATCTCTTAAATATTTTTTTCTCAGCTAAACAATTATATAATTAAAAAAATAATAATTGTACTTAAGAATAAAATATTGAATGACAATTTTTGAATCCATTTTTTAAAAGAATAACTTTACAAAGAAGTCATTTATTTTCATAAAAAAACAACATATATATACTTAATTATAATATAAAATACCCCAGTACCCATTTTGGAAAAAAAATAATTCAAATTATCATAAAGATTTTCAGTTTCCATAAAAAAAAAATAATAGTATGAAGTGCTTTATAGTTTAAAACACTTCACACATACCCATTTTAAACAAAATCTTTAAGGACATTTTCTAAAAATCTCAAATTTTTAGAGATCAGTAATCAGAAAACTAGGCCTACTCTTGAATTAACAAAAAACATATATTATGTAATAATTATAAAAAAAACTTCTCAAATACCAATTTTGAATAAAATAATAAAGATAATTTTCAAAATAATTTTATTTGAAGACTACCCTTAAATCAAATTTTCCCTAAAAACAAGTTTAAAATGCTATTTATAATTATGTAACAACCGCTTTGGTGGCTGCATGGTCTAAGGCAATAGTCTCACAATAGACTTGATTAGCAGTGGACGGAGATCGTGGTTCAATCCCGGTCAGGTGTACTGAGAGTGGTTTTTCCTAAATGGCTTCCCATTCTCTCACCATGCAAATGTGGGTACACTTCCTCTAAATCCAACCTTCCTGATTCCTAAGCCATTAGAGTAATTAGTACATAATTGTGTAAACTTAATAGGTAGTAAGACGTATTGCTAAAAATTAAAAATAAATAATTATGAAACACACTTTTGCACAGAGAAATGTATAACCTTTACTTGACAGGGAAATACAAATGACACTAAATTGTGTTTTGCGGTACTCCCTCTTAAGTTACACCATTCGATTCACAAAGATCCATTCTATGCCTCCCTTTTATTTCTCGGGCATTTAGGTCTTAACAATTAAACAAAATGTGTTTTCTTGTAATTTTTATAGTGGAAAATTTTAACTCGTGAACCATATTTACAAGTGTCTTATATGTATAGAGGCATAGAATATAATTTTACGATCATCTCCATAAAAACCAAACTGGGGTGATATTAACAGTTTTATTAATATCTGACCTAGACAACATCTGAGTCCAACTTTCTAGGTGATCAATATTGATAACGTTTTATTATATTATGTGTGTTATTTTATAGTTATTGATAATATCTATCATTAGTGACAGCTACAGATTATATGCCTTGACATATGAATATGTGAAAATAGATCAATAACTTTTCTGTCTTCTTATGAAAATTGGACTGTAGTATATCCCCTCAAGATTATTTTCTACATGTTATCATCACTGGTGCTTTGTCCTCTTGCATACTAATTTAGGGGCACTTATTTTTATTCACTCTCATCCCCACTTGTTGAATTAATTTATGAACCCTTGTATTGAATATAATGAAAACAGAATACACATTAAACAACCTTTTGTGCATATAAATAAATAAATCAACTGTTTCCAGTCTCTGGCCGGATCAGTTTATTAAAATACCTCCATCTTCCTATATCCTTTCACCACTCTTCCTCCTTTAATTGTGTCCATTCTTCTCCTCTCATTTGCACACTTACTGTTATCTGCTCCTCTCATCTATTTATTGGCCTCCCTCGCGGTCTTTTTCCTACATCATTTCCAACATTTTCTTTGTCATCCTCTCCTCCATCCTCATTACATGCTCATACCATCTCAGTCTTACTTCCTCTACTCCATCCTCATTACATGCTCGTACCATCTCAGTCTTACTTCCTCTCCTCCATCCTCATTACATGCCCATACCATCTCAGTCTTACTTCCTCTCCTATCTCATGTATTCCCTGCACCCCCACTTTTTACCGGATATAAATAAATATAAAAATAATTAAATATGTAAAATAAGTGTTTGTTAAATTCATTTTAATTTTTACTTGAGCTCATTTCCAAGTTGTTAGTATTGATCAATCAATCAATCTATATATATTCCCAAATTAAAAGCTGTTATTTATATTTTTATTAATTTGTGACAAATATCAAGACATCATGTATCGCAACATACTTACAATAAATGATTGAGTGACTTTATATATATATATATATATATATAGAGTAAGATTTTGTTAGGAAGAACAGTAGATGTTAGTTACTAAAGTTACTAAAACAATTTTAATATATTCATACATAGAGTCATGCTATCTCCAGCTGTCACTTTTGATAGATATTATCAATACCTATAAAATAACAATAATAATATGATAAAATATTACCAATGTTGGCCACAAAGAAATATTTTTGAATTTTCTCTAATGTTCTTCCAACTAAATTCAGCGCATATCTCACAAAGGTAATTTTATAACCAAGAAAGAGGTAAAGACAACTATTAGCAACAGGCCTACACCCATTTATAAGTTGAGCAACTTTTATAAATGTAGAGTGATTATTTGTATTAGCTTATGAGCTCCAAAAAAATATTATTCAACCCATTTCACAAAGGATGTAAAACAAATATAATAATCTTCCCCAGTGCAGCCAATAGAGTTAATTATCCTCCCATTAAGTCAGATGTGCTAATTCTCCTAGTTTGGTTGTATAATATGTAATTAATGTTTTCACTTGTGTTGTTTGGTTAAAAGCAACAGATATTTTAGTCCTCAGATTTGTAAATTATTAACAGTCTTTCAGCTGCCTGCATATATTTGGAGGAAGCCTCACCAAATGCCGAGGTACAAATAATGGAACTTCTTCAAAGAGTTCACTATGCTCTGCTGATTCAAAACTATCTCTGGACTCTACAAAAAATGTCAGTCTTTCTTCAAGATCCATTGTCAGTGAATTTAGGTTGGGATCTAATAAAGTGGCTATCTTGCAGCAATCTACTAATCTAAAACCTATTTTAAGCTCTGAAAATGCTGGACCTTCTCCATGTCCTACGGACAAACTACCTTTGTCGCCAATCAGGCTCCTTTCTACAAGCATTGATAATGATAAGCTTGCTTTGAGTTTTCCAAAAATTAATATTTTATCTAGTTCAACAGATTCTAATCTTGTTTTGAAATCCACTGCTGAAACTATTTCAAGGTCACAAAGCTCTAACATAGACCAACATTCCAGTGATTGTCAAAACTCGCTGTGCTTCACAGAAACTACTGTTCCATTGAAATTTGATAACACTTATATTCCAAAATCCAATCTGGATGCATCGTTACTCTTTGATCATTCAGATGCTAAACTTTCTTTTGAAGCTTTGAAAAAACACGCTCTTGATCCTACAGATGTTAAACTTATTCCAGACTCTGTAGAAAATAATAAACTTCAAGAAGCTAATGAGACAAAACTTTCAGCCAACTTTGGCAGTAGACTCCACATAGACTCAACTAATATTCCAGCCGAGCTCTTCTCTCACAACGATGATCTTGATTTGCCAGCAAGCTCTACGAAAACTGGAGTAATCCTTGATCCCAATAGCGTGGAACATCCAACGAATATGGTAGATGCTAAACTTCACTCTTCATCTGCGTCTGCTCATATTTCTTCAAAGCTGGCAGCAAATAAGGTTGATATATTTTTTCAATTTCTTTCAAGGACCTGTTTGTCGTGTCCGTTGTCTAATTTTTGTGTTTTATTTTTGCAACCTATAGGAGTGTTGTCTCATCTGTGGGTATGTTTGTAACTCAGTCATTGACGTCAGCGTATTATTGTTTTGTGATTATATCCCTGTGTTTGTCTGCATCATACTTCCATACTTTTGTCTATCCACAATGATGGCATGCTTCCCGGATTTGAAGCCAAGTAGTAAATAAGGTTCCTTGAGGTTCCTTACTACAGATCACTGCACACCTTGTTAAATTTTAATTCTTCTAAATTGAATCCTTCACTATTTATTGAGATGAACACTGACCTAAATCTGTCCTATTCGGAACATTATACTAAACATAAAGTGCTGGACTATATATGAAGCAAATGCAATATGGAGCAATTTAACTAATTGGCATCAAATGCAGTTTTGGACATACAAGAAGATGAATCACAAATGTTGCCTGCCTGGTTAGATTCCATCTCAGTGCAAAATAAGTGGTTGGATTTCAAGTCTAAGTCTGACTGGAAGAAGGCCACTTATTTTGACTCAAGACTGTGCATCAATCATCTTTATTTCGTCTGTGGGGAATTGTCCTAACATTCTGTGTGGAATTATGTCTTACAGATGTTTAGCTAATGGGATTTAAACTTACATTGAATTTGGTTCATGTCCATTTGCAAAGTCATGCATAAATACCTTATGGGCATAATAATTACTCACTAAATACTTAATTTCAAGGCTTAATAGTTTATTTACTTGTTTCTCGGCATTAAGATAATGTCCTGTACTGCCTACTTTGCTATTACAAGTGTTTAAATGCTCTTTTAAGCTATAAGCTATATTTATTTATTTATAAATTAAAAAATAAATCAGTAATTTTTCCTTCATATGCTTACTTTTTGTATACAAATATGTGGGTGGCCCATGGGGTATACCAATACCTACCCAACACCGGCACTTTAAGATTAATAAAATTTGCTCACACATCCCATATTTTATATTTAATTCTTCCCCTGTATTGTATTTAACTGCTCAAATTGTGGGGTACCTGCTTCCGTGGCTGCATGGTCTAAGGTGTCACTCTCGTAATAGACTAGACTGTCGATAACAGGGAGATCAAGATTCATATCCTGGTAAGGTGTACTGGGTGGTTATTCCTAATAAATTTTCCACTTTCCCTTCACAGAAATGCAGGTACACTTCCTCTAAATTCAACCTTCCTCATCCCTAATTCATTGGCATAATTAGTACATATGCATATAATATGAACACCGAACGGGTAGTAACGAACACGGTGCTAAGTACTAGGAGAGTAGTTAGATGAAGTGCACCAGCATTATCAAGAAGAGGGGAAGAGAAACCCACAGAGTTAAATCACACGTTGAAAGCATTCCCCGTGGGTTTGGTTGAAATTTGAACCTCTCTCCAACTCTCTGTCACAGACAAGTCGGCTCATCTTGAACCTTACACAGTAGACTATGTGATCACTAGCGAGCAGTTTTTTTTAAATAGACAGGCAAATAGGCACTAAAATACAGGGCTTATGCAACAAAATAGGCACTTAAGGGGGAAAAAAAGCACACAATAGAAAAGTAAAATCAATTTTACCACCCACGGCTTAACTACCTATTCACGTTGCTGTTTTTTTATAGCATCTTATCATTTGGGTTATACACATATGCTGTACTACTTAGCTAATATATTAAGGGTTAGGAACGAAGGTAAAGGATGTGTATCTGTACTTGGGTGGGAGAAGAGAGAAAAAAACAATTAGTAACACCTTAAGTACACTGGACAGAGATTCTTATCTCAATCTCCCCTTCATCGACAGTCGAGTCTACAATGAGGGTTACACCTTAGACCATTCAACCACTGAAGCAGGTCACATGCTGTTATTCACGATATACATTTATAGGTTTTCGGTAGTGAAATGGGCTATATTTACAGATATAATGTTTTTTTATACTTTGAAAAGCCGAGCTTTACTTCACACAATGTTAGGGGGGAAATGTCAAATTTACCGTTCCTGAAGAAGTTGAACTTTTCTCCTGTAACAACATTGTGTTTCCTCTCAAGATGTCTGTCACTCCTCCTGCTGTCCTTCACCCAATTTACTCTCATTGAAAGTTATTTAACACAGTAATGTCCATTTTCAAACAAGTATGCCACAACTTACAATTTCTAATAAACTGGACTCTCTTTCAGCAAATACCCACACCATACGAAAAAGAGGCCAAAGCCGAAATAGGCTCGTTAAGGTGCATATTCATAAAATAGTCAAAAACCACCAGAATAGGCAGTTATTATAGGCACTACACAATGAACATATTATATTGGTAACAACATGAAATGCATCTCTTTGTTCTACCATCAAGGAAAAGAAAAGGAAAATAGACAGAATCTGTTTCCTAGTGATCACCAGTGTGATTTAGTTGCGATGACTGGAGTTTTTAGTTCGGGGTTGTCAAATTAGGCTCTTTTGGTCATTAAGTTAAATAAGATTACATATATCATTGCTTATGTTATATTTAAATCTTTATTACATTATGACATAGGGCCAGTTTCATAGTCAGATTTAGTACGCCTCAAGTGCGGCGCTATACTAAATACAAGACGTCACCTACCTGAAATTGAATGGAATGGGCCAGGTAGGTGTCGTCCTGTATTTAGTATCGACTCACACTTTAGGCGCACTAAATCTGACTATGAAACTGGCCCATAGAATGGTTTAAAAATGAAATGAAATTACAGTGGTTGGTCAGGTACCTACATTTTACTGAGTTCACGTTGATTTGATTATATATTTTATTAGCACCGCATCTTAATATCCATTCTGGTTATACTCTAATGTACTAATTACGCTAATGTGTTAGGGATGAGAAAGGTTGAATTCAGGGAAAGTGTAACTGTATTTGGATGGAGAGAGAGAGTGGGAGTGAGAGTGAGAGTGAGAGTGAGAGTGAGAGTGAGAATGGGAAACCACCCTCGGAACACCCAACCGGGATCGAACCACGATCTTACAGTCATCGGTAGTCTAGTCTATTGCGAAAGTAGCGCCTTAGACCATGCGGCTCCTAAAGTGGCTGATTTGATTATTGAAGTAGACTAAATTTAGGTGTTCAAAAAGTTCTATTAATACTAAATTATCTTTATGGTTTTAAATGATGCCTTTTTCCCCTAAGTTTAGGGACGCACAAGCTACCCATGATGCCAGTAGCTTAAGGGGGCAACAGCGGAGAGTAATATTACTTTCTTTTGTTCAATAGAGATATTCTGCTAAATTAAATTGGCAGCCATTACATCTGTTATGTACAATTGTAGTCGACCTTGGTACAATTTGTGGTATTGTAAAGCATACAAGCAGGAGATGAATACAAACTATGTTAGATATGAACATGAAATATTAAAAGCGTTAATATATCTTGGAAGTCTTTAATCAGAGGATGTTAATAACAAGGGCTTATATTATCAACATGCAGTTCTAAGAAAATTAATCTAATTTTATGAACACTTGTAATAGCAAAATCTCTCTTTTTTTCTAAATTGAATATCAAATTTGTTTGTCATAAAAATAAATAAATCCATAGATTATTTTTTAAATCTTTGATTTGAAATTAAAATAGTAGCCTAGGTGGAGAAAAGTATAGGAACTTTTTTTGTACTTTACTCCTAAAAACGTTTTTGATAAATAAATCTGGTAACTTCAAAAAAATTAACTTTTTGGACACCAACAAATAAATTATTCGTCATTTGATAAAAGGCATATTTTTATAATTTATTTTAAAATAAATATCTTAAAATAATATTACACAAAATAATTAAACTCTTATAAATATTTGCTATTTGTATTATTTCTAGGCAGATTCACTCATCTTTAATTTTTATTAAACTTAGTTGAAAATGACACCTAGACACGGGGATCAAACATAGGACTTTTGGTCTAGTTCCCCAATACTCTACCACAGAGCTATCCAAGAATTGTCTTTATCTCCGGCTCATTCATCACTAAGAGCTTACGACAGTTTGATGGACATGTACATTCATCACTCATAGCTTACGACAGTTTGATGGACATGTACATTCATCACTCATAGCTTACGACAGTTTGATGGACACGTACATTCATAACTCAGAGCTTACGACAGTTTGATGGACACGTACATTCATCACTCATAGCTTACGACAGTTTGATGGACATGTACATTCATCACTAATAGCTTACGACAGTTTGATGGACATGTACATTCATCACTAATAGCTTACGACAGTTTGATGGACATGTACACTCATCACTAATAGCTTACGACAGTTTGATGGACATGTACACTCATCACTAATAGCTTATGACAGTTTGATGGACATGTACATTCATCACTCATAGCTTACAACAGTGTGACGGACATGTACATTCATCATTCCTAACTTACGACAGGGTTATGGATGTGTACTTTCATCAGCTCCTAGATAATTTCAGGGCAGCTCTGTTAGAGCATTGACATGATAGGACAAAAGTCCCGGGTTTGATTCCCTTGTCCAGATATAATTTTTTAACTAGCCTAGATCTAACTTGAATGAAGTACCTAGAGACAACTTCATTTATAACTAAAGTTAATTTCCGCCTTCAAGAGGCTTTTATTATGTTAAACATATTATTGTTTGGAAACATGTTGATTTATATTAATTAAACAATTTCTTATTTCAACTGCCCATAACCGTATTGGGTCCAGCCTTATTATTCCACCTATTAATGTTTATTTTGTGTGCACCACTAATATTCCTGGCTGGGGCTCAAAACATATCTCCCTGTCACCGACAATTTAGTCTCTTGCAAGAATGATGCATTTGACTGTGTGACCACCATTGCAGATCCTTTTAATGTATCTTAGCCTCCATTTGATTACCAATTTCTTATTGTAACATTTGTAAATATGAACAAGATAAAGTAGTTTAAAATATCTCCACCCAATGATACCATTTCTATTTGTATAGAAGTATTACAGTTTTCTTTTATAAATACATGCATTGTTTTGCAAATGAACGTGAACACTGCTATTAACCGTGCATTATAATTTGTAAGTTGTTGATTGGTTCTTCATTTGCAGCTGTGCGAAAGTTGTTGCATTGCATTTGTTTATCCTGTAGTATGAAAAGGAGGCAGCCACTTCCTTGGTCCAAGATCCTGAGTCCGGGGTGATACGAAAAACTGTGAAATCTTCAAGTGTGGTGGGACTGATATCCCGAATTTTTATTCAGTCGTTCACTCTAACATTCCTAGCGGAGTGGGGAGACCGCTCTCAGCTCGCTACGATCATCCTCGCCGCCAGAGAGGTAAGAATAATCTTCACATTTACAAAATACCTCATATTTTTACTGTTCATGGCAATCTTATATTTGGGCACATTTATGATATATTCACCATGAAACATTATCATGACCTACATCTTGGTGACCAACTTGTGAACACTTCAACTCAAACTCTTGCTTTTGTTTCTCGTGGCACATCTACATACTGCTATACTTGATTTGTACACATCATAACTAGCCTATAATTACCTACATGGATATGTTAACGTGGACTTGTACCTGGACAAATTCTCCCTACCCACGCTGAGACTTTGCGTTGGCTATGTAACTTCAATATTGTCGGCTATTGTAGGTTCCATAGATGACATATTCTTGTATATTTATTCTCTTTTGTTAATCCTTAATTCCTCTTGGCTTAAATTATATCCTCCGACATTTCATTGCATACCACCCCATTTGATGCAGAAAATAAACACGACAGAAGTGGCTACAACTGATCATAGGCCTACACACGTCATTATTGTGCAAATTTTACCTTGCAAAGATCAAATCATTTATTGAAAATTAACTTCTTTCTTAGATCTAGAATGTTTAAAAACTATCTAGAGATTAAAAAAAGAGAGAGAGAGGAATATTAACTTAAAACAATAGGTTAAAATAGAGAGCAAGTAACTTATTTTGTTTGGTTTTATTGTTTTGTTCATTGTAATTTTATTGCTATGCTCATTTTGACTTATGTTTGAATCAGTTTTTTTCAAAAAATATAATAAAAATGACTGTGTCTCTGCAACTCATAAATTTGAATAAAGGGTTCAGTGCGCCACACAGATATTCTCTTCTTTCTTAATATAGAGACATTCACTAAGGACTCTTAAGATCTGTGAAATTAAATAATAGTTTTATACATTGTTGAAGAAACATTACACCAAAGATCACAAATGAAATAATATACAATTTTACAGAAACATTGAGATACGAGAAGATAATGGAAAAGAGAATAGGAAATAAAATGAAAGGAAGGTGGAGAGAGGAAGCGCAAGGATTTAGGGAACAAAGGTCTATAATAGACTTGATCTTTGCTATAGGACAGCTGATGGAAAGAAGGTATGGACACGGGAAAGACTTGGTAATGGTATTTATAGATGTGAAGAGGGCATATGATAGCGTTGATAGAAATAAAGTTTGGAAAGCGATGGAGGAGGTAGAAGTGAAAAGAGGAGTGGTAATGAGAGTGAAAAGCTTGTATGAGGCTAACTAACAGGAATTGTGTTAAGACAGAGGAGGAGGATGGGGTGGTTCCAAATAAAAAGTGGAGTGAAGCAGGGGAGTGCCCTTTCACCATTACTATCTGTAATGGTAATGGAAATGGTCATGAACAAAATGTCAGGAAAACTCGGGGAGTAAAGAATGAAAGCCATGATGTTTGCTGATGACTTGATGGTATGAGGAGGAGAAGGAAGTACAGAAACAACTACAAGAATGGACGAGGAAGTGAAAGAGTGTGGAATGAAATTTATAATAGCAAATTGTGAAGTGATGGTAATGACAAGGAAGATGATAAGGCCTAATAAAGCTATAAAGTTGGATAGACTAGAACTGAGAAAAGCGCTGAACCTAAAATATCTTGAAGTGTGATTGAGGAGAAAGGTGGAAGTAGAGAGGATATAATGAGAAGTGTCCTTTAAGTGTAAGGAAGTGTTTGACAGGACGTACTTTGTACTCATTGTCACATATGCAGCACTGAATGTAAGAGAGACTAGGAAAATGGAGGCCATGGGAATGGAGTGTGTGAGGAGCAAGTTAGCTGTCACAAGGAGAAACAAGAGTACTGAGATGGTATTGGCATGTAAGAATGAGGATGGTAAAAGAGAGAATACCGAGGAAAATGTTGGAAATGAAGTATGTAGGAAAAATAACACAATAAAGAGATGAGAGGAACAGATTACAGAAAGTATGCAAGTGAGAGTAGAAGAATGGAAACAATTAAAGGAGGAAGAATGGTGGAAGTATAGAGGAAGATGGAGGCATTTCACTAAACTGATCCGGTCACAGGCTGGAAACAGATGATGATGATGATGATGATGATTGTAATGATATGGAATTATGCATTTAAATAATTTGTTATTCACATCTAAATTCAAAATTACGATATTATAAATATAAGCGGGCAGTAAGATTTATTTGTGTTAAGTTGCAAGGTATGGTGAAATCTTTCTACGTCTCTGTTTGAAAACCGAACTCAGTTTTGTAGTTAGAGACGCACCTGGATGACCACACCTTTCTTTCTTTTTTTTGGAAGTTTCGAGAAGGAGATGTCACTAGATATACCTACTTCAAAGTACGCATCTCTTCACTTGCAATCCTGACGAGGAGCCGTGTGGGTCGGGTCTATGACAAATTTCACGTGCCGGGAATTAACATACACATAATACAATAGTCGGGTTTTTAAATTAATATTCATAACGTGTGGAATATCTAGCAAAAACTGTTTATCTACTTAAAATAAAAAACTATAAAATACCAGAACTTTTAATTTATAAAATAAGACATCATTCCCTTTTGATTACCATAATACAGAATAGCAACCTTGAACTTAATTCAATAATTATGTAAAATTATCATACTAATAGTGGCGAACGAACATTAACATATCAGGCTAACTCTTTTATACGTTACATGATAATGAGATAAGAGGAACCTCTTTGTCCATCAAAGTGCAAAACAATCAATTTCACTTGTCAAAGAGATTCATTATATATATATATCTCAGAAACTATTGGTTTAAAAAAATACATTTTATATAAAAGATTTAATTTTGAATAGTACTACAACTTTACAAAATAAGTTAATTTGTAGCTCAAATAGTTGTGAAGATATGATTAAAATTAGAAATTTCTACTCTTGTAAAATACCTTTAAAGTCATTTTTATGGAAAATGAGAATTACAATGTTTTTAAATCTTAAGCAATACATGGATACAGAATGTAATCATAATCGATAGAACAGATTTGGAAAAGATCGATTTTCTTTCTTTTGGTCCTTCAGCAAACTACCCTTAATTTCAGGATTAAATATCTAATTCTAAAAATCCTTCAGGGAAACTCCACAGACGGACAGCATCGCAAAAAGCAACTTTTGGCTTTCATAAAATAGGGACATTTTTAAAAATCCCAGGCTATATTTTTTTACCAACCACAATACTTAAATCTCAGAGGGGTCGAGATAAATTAAAAATGATTGTCTACAATTTGAAACAACATCTAGCAACAGTCAAGCGCCATCATGTTTGGTTTTTGACCTGATAAATAGTTCTTTGTGTGGGGCTGTAATACTACTTACTGTAACATGATGGAACGGATTATTATGACAGGACATTTTGCCTCTTTAGGTTTCTCTCCCTGGAGTATCACACAAATCTTAACATACTTCATCTTGTATTGAGATAATTAAAAAAACTGGTACTGTGACCACATTTTTCTGTTGTATTTTGTTTTCTGTGAATTCCCACTTATAAACAAGGCTATACAGGCTTTATTAGAATATTTTACCTATTCTGACTTAAAAAAAAGATGGTTTTTATTACATTTTTACACCACGTCTTAGTTTTAGGCTAGCTACATACATTTTAATTATGTCTATAGGGTAGCGATGAGGAAAATATATCATATTGTAAATAGGGATTGGACCCTTGAATCCTTAAGAATATTCAAGATTCAAGAAAATGTCTGATTCGAGACTCAAATCGCTTCCCCTGCTCCCCCTTTTTAAGTGAAATCTGTTTTAGATCTCTAATACAGTTTATTGGTGGTTCGTAACCAATTATAATTATAGAATGAACAACCAGTAATTTAACACGTAACTGAATGTATGAATGTTATTATGAATGGCTTATAAGAAAGAATGTTTACATTTAGTTATTGTTTGTATTTTATATTATTCTGTTAAATTTATATTTACTCTAATTTTTATAATTACTCTAAGATATGAATTCGTATTAAATATTCGATAGTAAATTGGAGATTGGGATTCTTAAAATAGTGGATTTGACCCAACTCTAATTGTAAATGCTCTCACATTTGTGCGAAAGGAAGTATGGAAACCCTTTGGTAAAAGCCACCCTCAAACCAGTCTCCATCACTGGCTAAACAGACTAGGTGAGCCTGAGAGTTAGATAGTGTGCACAACAATGTTGTGAGTAAAATATTTAAAAATGCTCCTACATTGTTTGAACAGCATTATTTTATTAATTTGAAGCGAAAGATAACTTAGAAATATAACAGAGGATTAACCATCCTAAGTGAATTTATTTTGAAAGCCTTCTGCAAATAGTCAACAGATTTGCAGATTCTTTTCAAACACACATACTTTATGGAAACAATATCTTTTTAGGGGCTTGCTTGAGATACTAATTTACATGTTAATTACCTATATTTGACTCAAGCTGTTGATACAACTGTGTATGGACATCCTTACATGATTATAGGATGTGGTTGGTGTGGCAGTGGGAGGGGTTTTGGGTCATTCACTTTGCACTGGCCTGGCTGTCATGGGAGGGAGAATGATAGCACAAAGGATATCTGTGAGAACAGGTGAGATAACGTAACTAAGTAGTTTGATTAATGAAGAGGATATCTGTGAGAACATAGCTGTGTAGTTTGTCTAGTGACGAGGATATCTGTGAGAACATAACTGAGTAGTTTGTCTAGTGACAAGGATATCTGTGAGAACATAACTGAGTAGTCTGTCTAGTGACAAGGATATCTGTGAGAACATAACTGAGTAGTTTGTCTAGTGACAAGGATATCTGTGAGAACAGATGAGAACATTGAGGGGTTCAATTTGGGAATCTAAGACACAAATTTAACAACTATTTGAAAATTAAAGGGAGAAAATGCGCACACATAGATTAAGTTTATTTTTACTTGGTTAAATTTGTTTTAAATATACAAAATACATAATTATGTACTGCACATTTGTATGTACCTTAAAAATACACTAAAAAACTCTAGAAAAAAAAATCTATATCTTTTTCATAATTTTTTTTTGATCAAATTTTTTCCTTGAGCTTATTAGAAATAATTGATACTATTAAAATTTGACAAAGCACTAAGACAAATCTATATATTATTCATAATAATAATTATTATTTATGCACAAGTGTGGTGACTGTGCTTGTTAAGGAAATCGGTCACTTTATCAAAATTTTATAACATACTAAAGAAAAAATTTGATCAAATGAATACAAAACAGTAAAAATGAGACTTGTTATTTACAGATTTGCATATAAAATAAGAGAAAAAGTGCAGTTATTTACCAGCTGTAAGAATATATTTCTTTATAAGAAAATTACTTGAAAGTACATTTATTTGATTATATTTCAACAAATATATTAAAACTACTGGCAAATATGCGATTGCAATATTACAATATATAAAAATAATAACTGTTATTAAATCAATATCCAGCGTTCACACTGTCCTATGTCTTTTTGTGGCAGTTACCCTGATTGGTGGAGCAGTGTTCCTGTTGTTTGCAATCACAGCGTTGTTCTTCGACCCAAACGCGGAGTGACCCAGAATTCAATTAGGTTACAACTGTACAATAGAGTGCCTCAGATAAAAACTGTGATGAAAGGGTAAGCTTGAAAGCGTGACATCGTTTTTCCCCAAACCTTGGAAATGTCAGGGGAGCTGCTCGCCCAATACTTGGTGTTTCTAAGTGCTTGAGATACTTCCCCGTCTGAGTTGAAGCATAAGTTTGTTGTCAAATGAAGCAGAACATACAATGGCGTAACAGGTGACTTGCAAACTCAAACTGTCTGTACACCCAGTTAGATAAGTATTTTTATGGTGACATCTCTTTAAAAAGTAAGAAGAAAAACATTCTGTCGTAACACTACCTTTCCATACTGATTATGTTGCTATTATTTAGTCAATTCTTTGTACGCCCATCATTTATCATTACAGTACTTGGGGTTACTTCAAAGGATGAAATTGAATGTGATTTTATTGCATTGTGGTTAATTGTTTCAAACTGGTCTCTTATTAATATGGTGACTAGAGAAACCTTTAAACAAATTTTCACAGTAAAATCAATAAAATGGGAGTTAAAATGGCACTACCTTACTTTTGGAGCGTCTGCCCTCCTTAGAGGAGCAACAAAAACAGTCCAAATAGGCCGTTTGTTGGGCCTCTTATAACCTCGCCATCTAAATGCTCCCACACCTTGATCACCATTGTTTAAAAGTATTCTTTCCGATTGCTTTGCTGTCCAGTTAATACAAAATTCTTTGAAACTTTCATTAACATGAACCCTTACTCAACCCCCCCCC
>CABFWB010004132.1:50546-65160 GCA_902151455.1 Timema bartmani
CCCCCCCCCAGGTGACCACCGCGAACTCCCATGTGGTTAAACTAAAATTACATTAAATTATGTCTTGTTTGGACCATCCTCACAGTTTTATATCTTTTTTATATAGACAGTATTAGTTACTATTTATATCGATTATTTTTATCGACAGGAAAAAATATGCTAATATATTGTTAATCTCAAAATGACTGTCACATTGTAACCACTTTTTTTTAAATAAGTTGGATCATTGTATTTCTAAGTTTGTTTATTATATGCTCCAAAAAAGTTTTTTTTTTACATTAATTTATACTGTATTTATATTGCTTAGTTCTGCATTTACTGCATAATGCTTCATCTATTTTAAAACTAAAAGAAAATTGTGCAATTAAATTAAAAAGCAAATACACTATTTTAGGTATTTGGGTGTGTCTGGGCACGGGTGGTGAGGGTGAGCTACTATTTTATGAATTCCATTTGTTACTTTAATATAACATTTGTCTCCTAAAAGTATTTGAAACAGCCACACATCTTGTGACATTGTGAAGAAATCCTGCTCAATATAAACTTGGCTGAGTTTGTGATTTAATTTTAATTCCCTTGGAACATCTTATTGTATATTAGCAAAAGTACCAGGTGTTTCCCATGGTAATCACGCAATGGATTGCATGGTTACCCCTGGCAACAATTTTCTTTGTTTCAAACAAGCATTTTATTTCTCCTGACACAGTTTTTAATTAATTTAAAAAAATCCAATCCAAATGTTAGAATTGACTTTGCGGTGCACAGGGGCTACTAATTTTTAAAGTCCAATCCTCTACGTGCGTTAGATATTGTGCAATGCTCACGATGGACAAACAATTTCTTCATTTTATTAATGGAGATTAGAATGAACTGGCTTAATTGTTTCTATATATGTTTTTAAAACCTTATTGCCAACAAATATATAGAATCTTTCATTGCTAGCACAAATTAATCCAGGCACACAGAATACGGAGCGTAAATTTTAGAAAATTCATTACGTTTCACCTAGAGAAAGATTGTTAAGAACTGATAATTTCATGACTATCTCTAATTGTCTTTCCACCTATACTTCAGTGTGTGTTCTGCTTTACTATAATATCACTTCAAAATGTATGTATGTATGTCACTGTAAACTTTCAAAAGCCGACACATTTCAGATATATAAAGATTTATTTCAATAAATTGTATCCATATACAAACCATAATTATCTTACATTTGTTCCATGCAGTGAATGAACATTAGATTTGTGTTGGGGATGGAAATGGGCTCTAATTAAGATGACCAAACCTTTAAAATCAAAGTTTAAATATATTTGAAACATTTAAAAATAAAATTTTTATTCGAAAACCTCTAATCTTATTAATTATTATTATTATTTATTTGTAAAATTTTACCATGTTCAAAAATAAATTCTGTCTTCTATAACTAGTAAGTAAGCTTCACTAGAAAAATAATTGGCACTTAACATAAGATACTCATTAATTTTCTGCTACCATGTGCATTAAAATTAATGTTACAATGTCAAAGTCTATTGTTAGTTATAATAATAACTAATCATCTTAGGACCAAATGTGTTCAACATTTTTGCAATAAACATTATATAAAGTGTATTTGGGATCTAAAATTAATCTGAAATTACATTAATATAATATAATATAATATAATATAATATAATATAATATATTATAATATAAAAAATAAAAATTCCCTCCACAAAACCATAGCAAAATAATTATAAAATTAATTGCTTTGGCAATATTTCATCTATATTATTCAACTTTAATTTGGAAAAACTAAATAAAAGTTAACTTTATGAGCCACTTTATTGGAATATTGAATAATCGAAACCACTTATTTACAGATCACTCAACTAGTTATTCTCATTTTGCTCTAACATTTATCAATTAACTTTATTATTGTTGTAGTTATTATTATTTTACTTAAAATTATAACATGGTTATTATTGTTATTATTATTATTATCTTTGTGATAAATAACACTGGTCAGCGCTCATTTTATTTCCAAGTATATTAGATAGTATTTTGGGTAACTTTGTGTCGCTGATTCCAAATATGGCATCGGTTTTGCTAGTTTGGCTTTACTTTTTGAGAAAATGGATTGAAACACATAAACAATACAAAACATTCAATGGTCAGGCGTAGCCTACCCACAAATCACATGAAACTTCCTCAAATCATACAAAAGTAAATACAGGAAATACCTAATGGCATTGATTTCAGTGCAATAACATTAAAACAAAGTAAGCTGATTAATATTATCACAGTTAATGTTTATAAAAATGCTGTTTGTATGATCGTCTTTTATGTGGGTCATCAGGTTAATCAAATTGGAGGCTCCAGCCATTGTGTGTCTGTCCATCTGCCTTTGATACGTTTCCATCAGCTTAATATCCTGATAGAACCTCTCCTCTTGTTCCTCACTAAAATCACAAAGATTATCTGGTAATTGGATACGGAGCTAGTGTACCTTTATGCTCTAATTGGTACCTAAAATTTTAAAGTTAGGGATCATGTTTTTCAACGATTATTCATAATTGTCAGCTTTGTGGCTACCCGATAAGTTTTTAACAACGGAGACATAACTACACCAGGCAGAAGCTTCAATGTAATTTATACTTTCAGTGAAATTTGAATCGTTGATGAGTTTATGAATTTAAGGAGCATCAAATATTCCTGCTTTTAGTTTTTCAATAGTCAGTCAATGTATTTGAAGCAATCGCCTTCTTTTAACACATTACTTCATGAGTCCAAGCTTGATATGGAAGGGGGGGGGCAGAATCTTTTATCTCTCTCAACTAAGGGCTCGTTAATTATGTTTGCTGCACCTACAGTTATGTTTTCCCTGGAAGGCCATTTCACTTTTTTCCAATGATACTGCTTTGCCCTACCCCGCAAGCGGATGACTCCACTTTGCTGCCCAAGCTAGAAGCTCACCATCTTTAGATCAACACAAATAGACCATTGGTGCTCATGGCAGAGCTTCTGCAAGACCATTTTAATATGTTCATATTCGTCTTTTAAGTTTTGTTGAGTGAGCAATTGTAATAATACATTCCAATTACCACTGTGCAATAAAACACATTTCAATCTTCTGGTGGAGCTGTCTATAAAAAGCCACCAATCTGCTGGTCGAGAGTCCAGTAGTCTCGTTTAGAGAGGAAGTCCGGGAATGTTATTGTGTTATATAATTTCTTCATCTTGGCTGAAGTATCGGGTCTTGTCCATCACACTGTTATTTTAGCTTTCGGCAGTTCTTTCCTTTTAACCAGATGCTTGTTTTGACAGACTGAAGTCTCGTATCAGATCATTGAGTTATTTTGGGGAAAATTTGTCAGGTATTGAATACCTTCCTTCATATTCACTTCCACTGATACCACCTGTGTTATACTCCAAGTCCTGCCAATGGCTTGTCAAGCAACAACTATTATGACAACATCTTCGCTGCATGGCGCAGTTCACCTTGAGGATACATCCACTTATGTTTCTTGTAGCGATTGAAGCTTTTCACATTCACAACACAAACTATCCTCGTGATGGATTTGTGGCTCTCTCCACACAACAGTTTAAACTTGTCCTATCTCCACTTTGTGGAGCTTAAGACTTATCTTGGTCACCAAGCTTTTCACTCCAAAATAAGCAAAATAAGCTTGTTTTACAAACTCACTAATGTTTTTCCTTTGTTTTAGCAGTATGTATTCTCCACAAATGTAAAAGAATGTATTAGGATTGTTTAAGCAGCCTCTTTGTGAAGAACTCCTATTTCTCTGCAAAATAAATAAATCTCAATATGATTATTTACAATAGATAAACTTGCAAAATAATGCTAGCGATAATATTATATTACAGATTTTAATAAAAAAATGTTAGAGTGAAATGACAGATCGAACCCTGTTGCAGATGGCAGTAACCACAGGTCATCATCATAATCATAAAATCTTAGAGGACAAACCATTTTCTCACAAACTACAACCATTTCTTCAAAACGAATACAATTTTTAGATTCAGCACCCCAAAATACCCTAAATTTGTTCACACATCCTTGGCAACTAAACATTTTTTTGGTGCACAATCAGAAGGATAAAATGGTGATGTAAATAAATATATCGAAAAACAAATTCCCAATTCAGCCTTTCAAGCTTCATTTCAATCAGGCGCTCTCCATTATTACTTTTTACTAAGTATATCCCACTACTTTTATTTTACAGTGAAATGTATATATATTTTGATAAAAAAAACTTGTTCTTTCTTTTGGTGATGTTAAGCTATTAATTATTAATCAAACTAATTATATTGATTCATCCTAAGCTGAGACCTGATGTAAACAAAGCCACGTGGAAGTCTATGCTCTGATTTGCTACTGAACGGACTTTCAATGGTATCTTTTCACTAAATAGTCCCTACTATGTTTTGTATTAAACTTGTTTTAAAATAACATTAGAAAATTATTATAACGAAAATTATCCCTTCATTTGATTTAATTTATAAATTATACTTTAAGCTTTGCAAGCACTATTTGAATACCAACAAATTCCTGACTCAGCGATGTAGGACCCCATTGTACAGTCCTTATCACATGTTAACCTCAAGTCAGTAACGTTCAGTCGATAGTTCATCCCGGCGGCGTTAAGTGATTGTTGTTGTGAGTGTTGAGTGCTTCCCATCTATTTATGGTGTTTTCTGCGTCTGGCCCAAGTTTTGTTAAAGATAAGATAGGAAATTTAAAAGTATTATAGAATACAAAAATTCGTAGTGACCTACTTTGCCATCATACTGACTATACATGGTCGCACCTATTAAAAATATTGCACTCACATAGTGATATGGGAATGTTTGTTTACTTCCGGTCTCAGGTTAGGATAAACCAATAATAATGGTTTATTTGGTGATAAATAATAACCATCCAATAACCATTTTAGTTAGAAACCAGTGTTCCTTATAAAACAATGAAATATAACCTCTCACTGCCAAGATTATTCAAATAATAATATTTATTTATTATTGATGAGAATGTAAAGAAAAAAATGAATTTTTCTCAAAATTCTTATTTAATTTAGCATTCAGAATGTTTAAAAAACAAGACAGGGAAGGCATAATCATTTTTTTCCTTGGGAAAGCAACCAAAATTATAGGGATTGATAAAATTGTAATTATTAAGAAATACTATTTTTATACAAACTCGAAACATATAGTAAGGAAAGTTATTCTCTTTGGCCATACAAAAATCCTCGTATATTTTTCACTCCATATTTTCCTAAGATATTGCTTCCATGTATATGTGTCTTTTGGCGTACTACTGCATGGATAGTTGAGACCTCTTGGCATTGATTTTCCACCACTTTACATATGTACGTATTAATACCAACCAGGAGGCTGTAATCACACACATTGCCATATCATCATGGAGAAGGTTGGCTTTTGAGCTAGCATTCAGTTTAACTTGAATAGTTTTTATATTCTCAACTTGTTTGAAAAGTACATTTTAATTTATGCTATGAATAAAAATGTTAAAATAGTGGTCTAAAATTCAAAACATTTCTTCTTCAACAAGATAATTTATGTGTCAAATAAGATGAGTTTATGATATAATGACATAGTAGTTCAAATCTATATTAAAATATGATTTTCTGTAAAATATGTGAATAAAGAAACTTTTAGCATAAGCAAATAAATTTAGTTTGACTTCTGGCTTGTGAAATAAAGTGTGACACTTTTTGTGGAGTTATTGTAAGTCTATATGAGTATCACATGAATAAATGGTGCTGTGTTAATACATAATGAAATTTAGTGAATGTCAATAGTTGTTAAAAGATGTGGAACAGTGTTACATGTGCAGGGAGATGTATATGATATTTTGTATTTATTTGTGTATAACGCACAGTTTTTCTTTAAATATAGACCCTAAAATTAGTAATCACTGTACTGTTCAAAAATACCAAACTGACCAAAAAATAGGCAGCATCTTTTTACCCAAACACGGTATTTATAAAACTATTGTGTTGTTTATCATTTTGCCTTCAGACATTAAAACACAAATTTTGCACCATTAATGTACCTAGCAATATAGATATGTGTGTGTAAAAATCTAGTGAGACAATTAAAAATGATTTTGATATATATATATATATATATATAATAAAAATGATTTTGATATATATATATATATCAAAATCATTTTTAATTGTCTCACTAGATTTTTACCTTTTCAGCTTAACTTCAGCAAGGGAAATTATAAATAGATAAACCTTGGTACACTCTGGTAAAAATACAACTTGAAGTGAAAATGACCACCAAAATGAAATTATTAAACCTCACTAGATATTCTTCATCTTCAAAAATGTTTTAAATACATTAATTTTTTTGCTATCTTTTGTTCACATTTTTACTCTACCAGATGTTCCAAAAGTCATGCACTCTAGGTTAAACAACACTTCACATAATATGTTCGATGTTCCTGTTGCACGCAGAGGCTCAGACGGATGAACCCAGTCATGCCCCAGGGATTCAGGATGCTCTGAAGTACCTCAGTATCAAGCATCTGCAGATACCTTTCACCTGTGACAGTTCCATCAAATGCCCAATCAGTCTATCACTCCACAAGTCATGTTGATCTGCTATTGAACAAATGATTGGATAAGATTAGTTCTTTTCTTGTGTGTTTGTATATTTATATAAAGTTGTGACTATTCTACTTGTGCCAAGCTGTATTATTTTGCCAACCATTAGTGATTCCTATGTTATTTATAGGCTTCAGTAAACACCAATATTGATATTGGTTGATCATGTTTCTGAACATTATTGTGTTGGTTTGATTCTCAATAGGTTCTTTCACTTGGTGAGCATTCATGAGCATCAATAGGGGCTTAGAGTTTGATAAAAGGATAATTCTCCACTAATAACCTCACTCATGGAAACTGCTTACAAGGATATAACTAAATTTAAAGATAATTTTTAGTGATTGTAAAGTAAATCAATTGATTTGGTCTTTACTATGCATATTCTTCTTAGCAAAATATTTTTAGGATAATTTAAAAGAATTTAAAAAAATTGTGATAATTTAATATATATATATATAATTTTTTGATACATTTGATAAATTCTTTCCATAATGGATAAACATTTTTTAACAAAAGACCTAAAGCTTTTAAGTTTTTAATATTTAAATGCCCAAGCGCTAGTAGGCTATTATTTGATCTGTTAGATTTTCGTTTCACAAATCTTTGAATCATTAAATCAATATTGGTAATTTAATTATAAGTATAATATTACTGATACTGGTACTTAATTGATATTAACTTAATTATTTTTACTAAACATGGCTAACACTTTATTTTATTTATTTTTAGATTTTGTTTGGATCTTGCCATAATTAGCCCATACTTTTTTTTAATAAAATATTTAAATATATTTTGAATTATATTTGTAAACAGAACACTCCAAACTAAATATAAAATTTAATATAGTTCTTTGAAGTGTTTGTAACACTGATGTCCGACTTTTATTTGAAATCTTTCAAATATATTGCTAAAATTCAAAATAATAATTATTGAATTACATCTTAAACTTATAATTTAATGTGCAAGTACAGAGGTAAAGCCTATAAAAAATAATCTCCAAACTCCTTTAGCTACTTAAATGGTTTTTATAAATCAGATGTATAATAAGGCTGTGTAGATAGAAACACTGTACAACAATGTAAAGCAAATGATAGTGAAGGCAGCCAACCTGAAAGGACATTTAGGTTAGGTTTAAATAGAAACAACAAACTTTCATTTTATAAATCAGATGTTAGAAACGTGGTACAAATAAGCAATCAAGACTTTTTTTTCAAATCCTTTCTGTCCACTTTGCATTATGGGGTTTGCTGACAGTTTTTGTTGTTTTAAGTAGTACCGTAAACCGAGGTGATACCAATTAATTTTAAAGAGATTTCCTATTTTATCTTATTTAATATTATTTCTTATAAATTTACAAAATATAATTTATAAAGCCACACTATTGTACCATAATATTCCAAAAAGTGCTTCTTCTGACTTCCAATTCCAATGTTTTTTATTGGTTTTTTTGTGATCGGTATCACTCCAGGTGTCGGGGTGATACTGGTCACAAATCTATTGCAGTTTGTGATCAGTGAAGGATCCATTCAGGGGTGATATTGATCACCATTTTAAGTTGAAAAAAGTATTTAATAATATCTACAATGGAAAAAATAAAAAAATCCACATTTTATCATTTTTAATTGTACTAGTTTTGGCAGAACAAAATTTGATAAGTTGTACAACCAATTTTACCAACATTTTTTTAAGAAATACAATGTATACCTTAATTAATCAATCCCCTGATCATCTAATCCCGGAAAGAGCATGCCCCCTCGACGCAACAATGTCCCATTTACCTTCATAACTATTTGGTCCTTTGAGACATGCTGCTCATCAAGAATATCTAGAAATACAAACAAATTGTATTACTGTAGTGTTTTCTGAAAATTTTCACATCAAATCCATCAGTTTCAAGTGATTTTGTAACTGTTCCCTTAAAGGACCGTGCTATACTCCCCACAGTAAATTTAACAAGAACATAATCTCCCTCAGAAATGTGTGTGTTGGTAGTGTCAAGTGCGCTGGAATCTTGACCAAGTGTAGAAACTCCTGGATCATTTACACTTTCAATTTCTTCTCTTTACTCTGGCGCACTTTAATCTCCATTTGCATATGTGTCGTTTTGTACCCCACTGGTATTAATGTCACATGTACTGACACTCTTCCCAGCAGCGAGATGTACTGACACTCTTATCCAGCAGCGAGATGTACTGACACTCTTCCCAGCAGCGAGATGTACTGACACACTTCCCAGCAGCAAGATGTACTGACACTCTTTCCAGCAGCGAGATGTACTGACATTCTTTCCAGCAGCGAGATGTACTGACACTCTTCCCAGCAGCGAGATGTACTGACATTCTTTCCAGCAGCGAGATGTATTGACACTCTTCCCAGCAGCGAGATGTACTGACACTCTTCCCAGCAGCGAGATGTACTGACACTCTTCCCAGCAGCGAGATAGTACTGACACTCTTTCCAGCAGCGAGATGTACTGACACTCTTTCCAGCAGCGAGATGTACTGACACTCTTTCCAGCAGCGAGATATGCTGACACTCTTTCCAGCAGAGAGATGTTCTGACACACTTCCCAGCAGCGAGATGTGCTGACGCCATTATCAGTAGAATTGCTAGGTCCAGCTGTTCTAGAGCTGATGATTCTCGAATGCATGAGACTAAGCTAACTCAGAATCCCTTGTGTCTTCGCAGGTGGCAGAAATTTTCTTCAACACCTCTTCACGACTTAAGGGATATATATACCGCAACTACGGAACCTTTAAGTGACATTTGTAGTTGAGTGAACCTCAATTTATTCAAACGCTTGTTTCAGCATCCTTGGGAATAAGTTCTTAGGAAGAACCTCTATATCCTTAGCTTTCCAGCTGTCTAGAACATTCCTCTAAGCACTCTTCAGAGGACGAAAAAATGCCACATCGAGTGGTTGGCATATATGAGTGGCATTTGGAGGAAGCAGATTGAAGTTGATGTTGTGCTTCTGCCATAAGGAGATAACATGAAGAGACAGATGACTTCTAAGGTTATCACCATTCATAGCTTTGCCCTCAATACACTTGAAATAAGGTAGCAGAACAGTGCAAAACCAGAATATTTCTAGGTCAAACCAGCCACTAGAATCTCTCTTGTATCTGGATCGTGTGATTCCACCTTCAGTCCAGGGTTCATACATGTGTTTTGCTTTATACACTGTGTATGGTGGTAAAACTGTACCATCGGAAACGGCAGCGACCATCACACTTGTGCTAGTTTTTGAAAAATCCCTCAACATCTCAGTATGCCCAACACCTCGCTTGACGATTACTTTAACAGTTACAGGGTTATCTGTAAAATTTGTTTCTTCGTAATTTACAATGCACCATGGGTCTACATCCCCCACCCCCTCCAAAGACACCGCCAACTCATCAAAGTACCTATTGAGCATGTCCCTATTAACCTAACTGCGGACATGTTTAGTGTTTTCACTCATCCTTGATGTCGGCTTAAGAATGAATGAAGCCAATCGTCACCCGGCGTCTTGTTTTTGAAGCATTTCACATTTTTCCCTGAGTATACTAATTAGCCATTTACAACCTTTTTAATGTCAATTGGTCTTAGAGGAAACCGCCACTTGGCACTCAGAAGTAGGCCTTTTGCCAATTTATCTTCTTGTTCTGATAAATCAGTTTGTCCTCTGTATTTCTTTGTGTATTTGTTTTTCACATTTTCACAAAGTGTAGTGTAAGGCACTTCATATTTTTCACTGGCTTTTCTGATACTAATGGTTTTTTTCCCTAACTTCTTCTACAGCACTTTGTAACTGTTTTTCATTATAGTTTCGGCGCGAATAGATTCCAAGCATTTTTTATATTTTCTCGGCATGATCGGTATCACCCCTCAAAATGACAGCTATGACTTTAAATATTAAAAAAAATATAATTTTCAAGACTTTTACATCAATATTAATACACAACATGTCCAATAACCATGATATTAAGTTTAAAATCAGACAAAGTGTTTGAATAAATCTTAATACGGTTACTAACACATCCTATTCTTTGTTTACAAATTTCAATATTATCTACATACAATATTAGGCAAAGATAAAGCACAAAACAAAAACAAACGACTGATGAAAATATTCACATCTGTTTTATGGCCTTTGGTTTATATTTAGTGGCCAGTGTCATTTAGTTCGGAATTTGCCACTGGATTCCAGGATAAGAAGAGTAAAAAATAATAAGGCTGATGGTATCACCCCGGTTTACGGTATTTAACATACACTTTCTAGACAAAATTACATACACACGCTTGACAACTCTAAACCCTAAATAAATCAAATGCTAAACATGAGCTCTCTTGAGTAATAAAAGGAATTGTACACAAATACTCAATATGTTGAGTACAATTAAATACATTCAAAAAGATAAACTATCATGTGGACACTTTTAAAGAAGTTTTAGGGGGCGGCCAGACTTAGCGAGCGACTAAAATATAAAATAGAACACATTGGTTGTAATGAGAGGTGGCTAGACTGGAGCGCGCGCGCTCAACCCGGTACAGTCTAGTTTACAGGCGCTAGGCAATATTATTGTATGTTGGTTTATTGAGTGCTAGGAAAAATTTATTTTGACATTTTTATTAATCAATAGGTTTAGCACACTTGATACTAACCGGCCTAATTTAATTGGTAAGATCATAAACCATACATATATATATATATATATATATAAAACTGATATGTTAAAATACTTCAATATTATCAAAGTAAGACCCACCTCGGTGGCGTAGTTGGCTAATACGCTAGTCGTGTTGAGCTCGACCGCCGAGGACGGGGAGATCGAGTTTCGAATCTCAGTCGGGTGAACTGGGGGTGGTTTTTCATAAATGGTTTTCCACTCTCCCTCCACGCAAATGTGGGTTCACTTCCTCTAACTTCAACCCTCTCATTTCCTAATCCATTAGCGTAATTAGTACTTAACCCGAACGGGTAGTAAGACGCGGTGCTAAATATATATATATCAAAGTAAGCCTTTACAAATAAGAATCACCATTAGCGTGGAGAGAGGATGAGAAAACCACAACAATAAATCACTTGTATAAAACCCCCCTCATTGAGCCAAGATTCGAACCTTTGCCTCCTCGTCAACAACTAACAACTGTTAATCACATGCTCACTCACTCACACACTTGCCAGTCTGGCCACACAGCTGCTTGCGCGCTCACTCGCATGCTTGTCAGTCTGGCCGAACCCTTACTCTGTGGGAAAAGCCACAATACATTGGGAATAATGGTAATTTTTAATGTAACTAAGTGAAGTATATTCTGGTATAGATTAACCCTACTATGGAATTGTAATATTTAAATTTATATTTGTTCTTGGCCATCTGCAGGGCAGAATTTAATAGGTTTTTCTACAGGATGTATTTAGAGTTAAAAATACGTTAATAATTAATAAACGCAAACATTTAAATAAACAAAACAAAGAAAAAACACATTTTTCTCTAATTTTAAACTTTTAAAAATAATTTATAATATTACAACGAAAACTAAATGTGTTGTCAATGTTAAACACAATCAGCAAGCTCTAGACATTTTAAAATATTCACACAAGTTGGAGGTGTTTGAGGTTAAATAATGATTGTGTGTCCCAGTCAACTGTGGAAAACTCGCTAAATAGCATGCATTACTAATAATTTCATATGTACTGTCAAAAGGCGAAGACAGGCTTTTTATGAGTCAATGCTATGTATAAATTCCAGTAATAACAATATAAATAAGCAATTTTTTTGTGGTTGGTTTTCTTTATTTAAAATGAAAGTTATTTTTCTTGTAGACCAAAATATCCGCCATCTTGTAGAAAGTTGTATGTATCCACATGTCTTTATAAAGGCTGTGATGAATATAACTGTTTCTATGGATCTCACTAAAAACAAAAATATGCAGGCTCATCTTTCCTGTCGTTGTAACTATTTTATTTGAACTAGAAATCATATCAATCATAATCTTACATCTGCACAAAAGTAATATTACTTAAGATCCGAGGGGAAGTATTTAATTGTTACAAATCAAACTATACGATAAAATACCATCTTATGATAGCTTCCACATTTTAACTTTTAATTTTACTACATCTAAACTATTGAAATGCTTATATTATAAAGAACACAATTGGTTTATAAATAATGAGTCATTATGTGAACCAAATAACTTCACTTATAAATTTTATTTTAAACTGAAAGGCACTCACATTACAATAACCTGAGGCGAAATTAGTTTTTCCTTATAGAGGGATATATATTCACGTCCATTGTCCAGTTCCTGTGTTTGTCCTTTATGTAAATACTTTTACATGTTTCTCTCTATTAGTTTAATCTTTCTCTACTATTTTCTTTTTTCTCCCTTTTATGTTTATTTGGTTTCCTCTTTTAGGAAGTTTCGTTGCGCGTTTCACAGTCTTCCCTGATGAGTTCCGATAGAAAGAAACCTAGGTCATGAGATTGGGTGGTAACGATAGATTTTCTCCAAGAGGCAGCCATTACCTCTTTGGCCAATGGCGGCAATATTAAGTGTGAACTAGAGGTGTGCAAAGTCCACTTTTTTCAACTTGAAGTGAACTCTAATAGATCATATGAAATATTCTCAAAGCTGAATCGCAGCTAGAATATTTTCTTTTAGTTGGTTTATGGTTAAAAAATTATATTGTGGTTATATTTTATATAACTTGATGCACTAAAATGACTTGTAAAATGTTTTATTACACCAATGTTTGTAATAGTTCGTGTTAATCTGATGAATCAAGTTATTATCACAACTTACAATTAAATTACTTCAGTTTTTTTCCATATAAATATTAATTTGTAATGTATAAAATGGCTCTGAATGGCTATAATTGAATACAAATTGATTACTTTAGCTGTCAATATTTTTATTGGCGAAGCTTTTAAGCCAGAATTTGTTTTGAAGTGAAGTCGAATCTGATATTTGTTTCGAAGTGCAAAGTGAAGTTTAATCTTATGCTTGTTTCGAAGCCAAATCGAAGTTTCGAAGCTTCAAACACCCCTAGTGTGAACTGTGTTCTCCTTTTCACTGTAAAAGCCATATTGTGTTTGTTCCGTTTATATATTTATATCCTTCCTTCCTGTACCTTACCCCAAATATAATACAGTAATCTCATAAAGCAAAAAGAGGTTTGTCTTATAAAGAAATACTAATTAATTTATTGTTAAACAGCAAAATTAACCAGAATTTATCAAATTCATACACACAAAAAAAGTTTTAAACAAGGCTGGTTGAATGCATTGTTTAAAGCGTTCCTTTGATATAGATTTCATATTGTCCATTCGCTCGTATGTAACATATTTTAATAAATAAGTGTAACATTTACATGATTGGTGAATGTAAATGCGATACTACTGAGAAAAGTGTAGGATTTAACTTGTGTAGGTGAGCAAGGGAAACTGATCACATATCATCTGAATTCTAAAGGAGGCACATGTTTTCAATGGTTGACTCATCTCTGGTTACAACTTCCCAGGAAGTTATAAGGACACCGTGTTTTGTACAGGCAACAACGTTCACACATTTTTTCATACTTTTGTTGTAAAAGTCAGAAAAATTAATGTTTTCTTAACTATCATAATAAACACAATTCTTGATTTGCTATAGGTAATAAAAAAAAAAACATGCCTTTCTTATGGAAACTTTCTTTGCTTTAATATGTTTAGTGACTCCTGTTTATAAAGGGTGGTAATACTGTTTTAAAAAAATTATACTTCAACCCCTATGTTTTATTATATAGGTAAAAACAACCATAATAAACCTTACTTACTCGATGGCATTAGGAACTTTAAAGTTAATTACTGCACTTAAGGGTGACCTGGTGGTCTAGGGGTAAGGTGTCAGACTTCTGTGCTGAGGGTCCGGGGTTCAATCCTCGATCCCGGAACAGATTTATCTGATTGCCAAACCCTTCCTTCACCTCTGACAAGATGTGTATTAATCAC
>CABFWB010004133.1:0-11816 GCA_902151455.1 Timema bartmani
ATGTTTAACGGGATAAATACACCTCGACGATAAGCAGAACTTCCCAATTCCCCGTGCATGGTTCTGCCTGGCTTGTTTACGAGAAAGAGGTCCGCGCCGCGGCGCAGAGCTCGCTCCGCAGGATGAGAATATATCGATATTACATTGGAGCGCGCGGGTCGGGGCTATCCGTGCCTCGCGAAAGAGGGGGGGTGGATAACCTGCAGAGAACTGCACCATGAGACCAACCACACGTGGTTCAATGCCAAACAACTATCTACCAGGTATCTTATTTTACACGTTCAAAAAGTGTGCTCAGAGGGAATACAATGGTAAAGAGAGCAAATGTATTTTTAATTAATTGCGGTTCTTATAAACTTAGCTCTTAAAACATATTTGTTTTATTGGAACATTTAGAAAATTATATTTGGGATATTCTAAAAAACAAGTGGGCTTTACTTATGTGACTAATATCAGACAATATATATATATAGGGATTCAATATCAGTTTAAAAACCTTGCCCAATGTGATGTCCGACTCGGTAAATTCATCGACAGATTTTTCAGTCTTCTTTAGTAAGTTCACCCAAAAATGTGTATTTTTTTTGCTAACAGGGTCTTCAATTCCTTTTTACAGATAGTATCAATTTATGTACGTCTTGTGTAGTCTGTCAGTTGTTAGGCTCTATTCAAACTTTTTGTCTCGAAAGAACGGGTGTAGTTTATAATAATTAAACTAACTGTTTCACAATGGCTCGATCACCTCCTATTCTCAATATTACAAACACACTACAAGCTGCAGCTCTTTTAATGAATCGGTGAAATTGAACGACTCCTCCAAATGAACAAGTCGGACCCTTTTCTTAAAGTGATTTACTTCAAAGTGAACTACAAGAAGCCGCGACACAAACCAATCGTCCTTCTTCGGTCGATCTCGGCCAGAGGAACAAAGTGATAAAGTAAAAACTAGAACCAAGCAGCTCGCTGCATCCTACAAAAACACATTTATTTTAAAGTTGTTGTTTTGCCATAAAAATATATACTACCGAGTCATGATCATCATCAGGACTTGAAATAAGTATCGTCTGTTACGAGGAAAATTTTTTGCTTGACTAGTAAAAAAATTATAGAATTTAATCGTTAATTACGTTATGGTTGAGCTGGAGGATTCTTCCTAAGCTATCCTGTCGACATGACTACATAACGACAATCACAAGATTATTATCGATATTACGGTTCGATTAGATCGTACATAAGCTATGGCTGGATGGATATAAAGTGCATAGCTATTTCGCAAGGTGAATGTCGGTATTAGTCCTACTCTTCGACTGAAGCGTAAATAAGCTATTGATATGACTGAATAGCGATTCATTCGCAAAGTGATATCGATATCTTATTACGGTCCGAGGGGGGTTTCGAGATATAAATCAGGGTTGCCAATATTGAAACTGTTTGTACCCCAAAATAGTAACATTTGGTGCGTCTTATCACATTCTTATCTTGTTTGTTCGCGTGTGAGAGGCGAAGAAATGGCGCTAAAATAATGTTTAAAAATAATCTCATATGTCAAGATCGAAGAATAATGGAAACTGTATAATACAGGGTGCCCCGCAATTATCTATCCAGCCCATTTGTTTATGGTTGGTTTGGTACGCAGTGTTACGTGAAAATAAAAGTAAATGAGTGCCTAGTTTAAATTTGTGAATATAAATTTCGTGGCTATAGTCCGATCATGCTGACAAGTGAAATTTTCGACTGACTGGTGAGCCACCCTAACATTTTTCAAGCCCTGCTCATCATCATATGCTCTATGATTAGGCTTTTGTTTAGCCTGTTCCATCTCCAGGAATCTGATCTTTGCAGCGCATTCTGGGTCGCCCCAGTCGTCTTCTGTATCTTGAGGTTTATAAATCTGTATTTTCAATGGAATGCTACATTTGGTTCCAATATTAATATATGATTATACCACATATTGTGTCAAATGTTATAAATAAACTTTATATTGTCAGCTCTGACCGAATATCCTCATTTGTTTTATGGTTTGATAAACTATATCCCGCTAGTGGTTCAAATAGTTTCATTTCAGCTGTTCCAATTCGTTTGCGTTGCTGCTTAGTTAGTACACAGTTTTCCGCGCCATATAATAATTTTAGAACTGCCATGGTTTTATAAAATTTTATTACAGTTTCCTTTCTTACTCTTTTAGTAATATGAGTTTCATTGTGCCTTATAGAGTAAAAGTTGTAGGAGTTTTGCGAGTTTTATTTCTTAGTACTTCGGTCGATCATATGGAGAGGTCACATCCTAAATGGTTAAAACCAGGCATCTGCTCCAAAACAATGTCATTAACAACAAATTTTGTTAAAAGAGGTTCTTAACTCCAAGATTTTAGTTGTATTTGTTTATATAAATAGTAGACTCCGGTGGTGTTGGGGTAAAGTGCTCGCCTCAGGACCCGATGTTCGTTGGTTCAAACCCAGCCAGGGTAGCCCAACTTGCTCCAGATAAGTAAAGCCGTCTGTCCAATGTTTATTGTGGCACGTGAAGGAACCCTGGAAGATGTGTGAAAAAACTTGTCCTAGCAAAATTGGTAGAACCTTTCGCTCTCGCTCATAGAAATTCTCGTGTGCGAATATAATCAGTTGGTTCATAAAATGCACCTTAGGGTGGTATGGAAGGGGAAGTGGGCTAAGGGCAATGTTTTTGCAGTTTTTATTGCAAAAAAAATTTGTTTGCTAAAATAAATAAAATATTGCTCCAGTACAAATATCTAGTTTAATTTTCTCGCCAGGATAATATCAACCGTTCCTGAGTATCCATCATGAGCATATTAGCATTAGACCATCACTTTAAAATTAAGAGAAAAATCTGTCATTAAATTCCAGGACATTCTTGAAAGTTATTCAAGAAATTTTGAGGTCATCGTGCGAAGAAAATTAAAATCTATGTTTGTACTGAAGAAATATTTTATTTATTTTGGCCTTAAAAACTGCAAAAATTGTCTTTTTCTCGCTTCCCCTCCCATTATACCTTAAATACCTCAAATGAATCAAATTAAATACTAGAGATAATAGAAGTGATAATTTTTGCTAAATCTTTGGATTTGATTTACAAACTTCAACAATGCCATCAGCTCTTAGTTTCACTACGTCTTACTACCCATCCGGGCTATGCGCATTATTATTGAGGTAGGAGTGAGAATGGTAAAATTTAGAGGATATGTATCCGTATCTATGTGTAGCTAAAAGTGGGAGTCCATTAAATTTAAAAAACTCCTTAAGTAAACCCAACTAAAATTCGAACCCCAGCCTCCACATTAGCAGCTAGACGAGCTTGGCCCACATAGCGCGAGCGCGTGTTATCGAGTCCTAATTAACGTAATCGACTTTTGAGTTCTACCCATTCAAAGAGTTGCTCAAAGATTATTACTGTCGTAGAATCAAGGTCCAGACATTGATGAGCTCTATCTGTAGTACCGTGTCCTGCTACGCGAGATCCACAAAGTGACGGCGTTCAGACCCACTCTTTCAGCTCTATCTAGTAGTATCGTGTCCTGCTACGCGAGATCCACAAAGTGACGGCGTTCAGACCCACTCTTTCAGCTCTATCTGTAGTATCGTATCCTGCTACGCGAGATCCACAAAGTGACGGCGTTCAGACTCACTCTTTCAGCTCTATCTGTAGTATCGTGTCCCGCTACGCGAGATCCACAAAGTGATGGCGTTCAGACCCACTCTTTCAGCTCTATCTGTAGTATCGTGTCCCGCTACGCGAGATCCACAAAGTGACGGCGTTCAGACCCACTCTTTCAGCTCTATCTGTAGTATCGTGTCCTGCTACGCGAGAGGCGTTCAGGCGTTCAGACCCACTCTTTCAAAGTCTAGTCAAGATGATATGACTGTGTGTATGAGCACTTAGTTGAGTCATTCTTGCACACATGTAGGATAAAGTAGCGTCAACATAGAACACGACGAAGAGTGGATAGAAGGGGGTGCTAAAATTAGAACACCACCATGGTAACCAAGTCTGAACGGCGGGGAAACACATGATTATTTTTAAAGGCAAAAAAGTAAATCGCAATCTATGTCCAAGTGTTGGTAGAGGAAGTGGGTTTTAAAAAGCAGCAAGACGGTCCGGGTTAATAAAATAAAAGTGGAGCCATCAAGGAGACATTATGACCGCACTTTCCATAAAACACAAACGACATAAGCTGGCCCGTAAAGCCGCCAATAACTGTCACTATATGGCGCTGTTTGAGCGTGGGGGAGGAGGAACTCAGCCGACAAAACAGAGCCATTCGCATGGAATAACACACATCCAGCCGCAGTCAATAAAACTCGAAAGAGTTGACAAAATTAATACAACACTACAACTGGCTACTAAATTCTCTGATACCAGCCATAAAGCATACAGTAGTTGAGTAATGCAACACTAATGTTGGCCACTGCTGTCAATAATGCGAACCGAACCGGCGGACATAAGGCCAAAGTGATCAGTTTATTGTGTTTTACCAGTGACTATAAGAGGTTGGGGATCGAATACTGGCTTGGTGAATTTATGTTGGTTTCTCCCTTTACTATTGTCTTGACAAATACAATGTGGCACTTGCTTGGTAATACCTACATATCGATTTGAGTCTAATTTAATGTTTAAAATAAAGTTTTGGAGAAAGATTAAAATTATATGTTCATAATGGTACATAATCATGTTATCAACATTTTTTTTTAAGGTGAAAAGCGAGTAAATAAACACCAAATCCATCTGAATCTGTTAATTTATCCAAATTTAACTTTCCTTAAACAAATAAAACATGATATTTTATCTTAATTAGGGAGTGTTTTTGTGGCTTTAGAGCTCTCCATTTAATAAGAAATATCAGAGTGTGAGGAACTGAGGATATTCCCCTTCAAGAAGGCATCGCGCTCAAAAAACAACGACGTAGCAGCGTAGGATATCGGTAGGGAAAATACCTTTCAGAGAGTAATTCCTACCGTGAACGGAGAAACGTTAACAAATAGGATATGTAGAGTCCAGAAAAAATTATTTGATGTCAAAATAATTGGTTTAAAATTAGAGTGTATCGCAAAATATATAAAATACCAATATAATAGAATGGCGGAAAATTAAATTAATTTTTTTTAAATGTATTTTGCCATGATGGAACTACTACTTAAAATGAAGACGTATTCATAGTTTGAAACCAAACAGATTCATAAACAATAAGCATAATAACTCAAGTAGATTTTTATGAAAAATAATACTTTTATAAAATTAAGTATTTGTACAATGAAGGGAATACACATTGAGGAAAAACAAGACAGCTGAGTATAATTATTTAGTAACTGTATTCACCCCGCGTCGGTGGCCGCATAGTCTAAGTCGCTACTTTCGCAGTGGACTATACCGCCAATGACTAGGAGATCGAAGTTCGAATCTCGGTCGGGTGTACTGAGGGTAGTTTTTCCAAAATAATTTTTTACTCTGTATCTTCCCGCAAATGCGGGTACACTTCCTCTAAATAAAACCTTCCTAATTTCTAAAACCATTAACGTAATTAGTAAATAAGCATATAACACGAACGGGTAGTAAGAAGCGGTGCAAAAAAATGAATTTATTTTAAATGATTTTAAACATAAATAGAATGAAAAATGGTAATGTATTAAAAAAAAATCTTCCTACTCAAGTCTAGGATTCTATCCTTGGGATTATAGTAAGTAAGCAAATTATGAGAATAAGGATTATTCTTTAATCTTTTATTTTAGAAAATGCACCAAGGAGATAAAATGGATGTTATGAGAAAATAAGGTAGAGAATAAGTTGAACATTTAGTTATTTGGATGACTCTCTATGTAGACACAGGCTACTCAGTAATGAGAAAGAAGGCGAGTGCATAGTAGAATAATACTATATTAACTGTCAGTATAAATACAGTCTGGAGATAAATCCCTATTAAGATAAAAACGAACTCTTAAGATGCCAAATATTAATAACCTTGAAGCTGAAAGTATATCATCGGTGAGCACGCGGACTAAATTCCAGACTCATCCACAGTTTGGTTTTAGGTGAAATAACAATAACAATATAAGCCTACAAAGAAAATGAGTGAGTCAGGTGAATCGACCCATGTCTGGTCGATATGAAAAACAAAGGAATGAACCAAACCTGACTGAAAATGTTTCAAATGAACCTTTAGGGATATGAACCTTGAAAAATAGAATCATGAATCTTGATTTAACAAAACATTCGAGAATGAGACCAAGTATTTAATATAAAGTATTTTACAAATAGTTTAAAAAACAAGAAATAACTTATAGATCATTAGGAATTACAAAACAATCATATTAAACGAGCTATTTGAAGACTAAAGACGATGAGCATTGAAGGTTAAAATTTAACTTTTACAAATGAAAACAACAATGAGTACATTTATTTTGGAAATACTTTCTACAGAATACATTTAATAATATTGAGTGGTGTTCCCTCGCTCGAATCCAGAAATTCTTCTCCTTATGTTTGAAACGCAGAGAAAGTTTAGTTCGGGAAACAGATGGAGATAAAAGTTTAAAAAAAAGTATAATTTACCAATAAATATTAAATGAAATGGTTGATTATTTTAAAAACCTATAAAAAATGTTAAATAATATAAATTGTAATTACATAATGTGTTTAGGATATGAAACATTTTATTTTCCCGTAAAAAGTCTGATGATGTTCAGATTTTTTTGTCTTTTTAAACTTGCAATGGTCTATTATTCTAGTACCTACAAACTACCCTCTTTTTCTTAATGTGTGTTATTTATAAACCTACCAATAATGATAGCTACCTTTGAAATATAAAATAAATAGCACAAAATATAAAAAAACAATTTTACTTACAGAAATGAAACCTAAATTGTTATGCTCTTCATTAAATATAATTAATATATAAAGTAGATTAAAGTACAACATAAAAGTATGAAAATGTGTTGAGAACATTAATTCGGGCTGAACATGGTTCTATAATTATAAAATAAATGCATGTAGTCTCATATAGACATTAGTTAATATTTAATATACTATCGCTTAACACATTAATATACAGGATGGCCCACGGAAAAGTAGCCCGCCTCCTATATCCAGCAGGCGCACCGCTTGGAATTGGAGGAGGTCAATCCCCTTCCACGCATGTTGGGACATGAAGAATGAGCAAGTGAACTGCTAAAGCACAAGCCGGAGTGGAAGGGGATTGACCTCCTCCAATTCAGAGTGAGGCGCCTGCTGGATATAAGAGGCTGGCTACTTTTCCGTGGGCCACCCTGTATTATTTAAATGAGCAATTGTGGCTGCCCATGTAGCACTGTCTTTACTATCACAGTGTCACTCACTACCCCCATTGTCACAACCCCTTGTGGTCGATTTGTCAGGATGGCTATGGCGATTGTGGGACGTAAAAGGGTGCGGCATTCTAGATATATATAAGAATACATTTTGATGTTATTTAATGAAGAGTGCTAATAGCCTGCAGGAAGTAAGGTAATCGTTATGTTAACGTGTCCATGTTCGACACTCGCAAGACCCACTGTTCCTAGTCGCGCACCACGCACTGTCCGTGTCCCCAAATGGCGGTCCCTAAACACGTCCGTCTCGTTGGCTGGACAATGGAAGAGAGAGCTTCTCTCCAAAAACTATGTTACTTCCCAACTTGAAGGGTGTCAGTCCTCGTGACCAATTACCAAGGAGCAGATCATTCAAGTAGGAGAAGTTGACAATGTCTTCTCCTCTCTAATACGGCATTGTTATGGTTTACTGACAATCTAGTTCTAGCGTATCATGACTTCATTGTTTAGCTACTTAATTTAAATTAGTTCCAACCTGTGTGTTGATATTCATTTTCACTCCTTATATTGCACAACTTAACTGTGTCGACGAGAGAATTAACGGCAATTTAGCATAGGGTGTTTGTTACACAATACTATTAATGAGAATTACAAGGGCGCGCCTGTTCATCTAACATTCCATCAATTAAAAAATATATATACACTATTTAGGTCACTGGCAGCTAACAATTTCGAGTATTTTTCAATTAAAAATGGTGTGAAGATAAATGTAGCAATGGCATCGCGTTCTAATAAAGAGTAACACGGCTCTAGAGAAGAATGCTCCAATTGCTCTGAAGGAAGATAAAAATGCTCTAGTTGTTATAGAGGAAGCTACTAAGACGTAAAAGTGAAGCTAAGCCAAGCTCTATAGAGAAGAATCCCCCGATTGTTATGACGTGAACTACTGTAATATATTCCAGGTTTAGTAAAGCTATCAGGACTATAGCAATGTCGTCAGGGTCTAGTTTAAGACTTACAGGCCTATTGGAAGCATGCTATATTTAATGTAAATTAGACTGTTACAAGGTCGAGTTAAGACTAACACGTCTATAGAATGAACGCTTCAGTTGTTATGACCCTTGTAGCAACCCAGAGCAACCCCTCCCCCAACCGGCCCCATCCAAACCAACCAGCAGCGCCATCGAGCGGCGCTCATCTTTCCCCTGCCTTTTATTCTCATTCCGCTCAGCTCTGCTGCTTGACTGCCACGCCTGGCATGAGGGTCGGACTGCGTTTTCAGAGGGGGGTGAGTTCTAGGCGATTGCTCGCTCAGCGCCGACTAGCAGAAAGACTGCCGCGGTATTTACAACATATTTCAATTAACTGCACGGATAAAATACTCAACCTTACCCAGCTATGGTTTGAAAAGTTCAGAGATGACAGAATAAGTTTAATCCCTATGGAAATTAAACTAAACATTGTGAGAGCTGGAGATTCTTATAGCGTTCGATATGTTGTTAAATTATTTAATAAATTAATATTACACAGGGGTATATTTTACAAACTAAGTAGATAACAATGCTTTATTTGGGGGGGAACAATGTATTTCCAGACAAGCCTGTTTTATGGTATCAGCCCTCTAATTTTGGTTCAATTTAAAACATAATGCGACAATGTGTACACTTGTTACATAGTTCAATTTTTAATTGCAGATATACTAACCAAAGCGTTTCGTTTAGGCATACGAATGATTATTGGGTATCAAGCAAGGGAGTAGAAGGTGGCCATCCGGACCCCCCTGGGATTAATATTTGAATACTCACCATCAAGATGCATCTTGTAAAACTTGTGACTGTAGAGTTAGCTCTGTCAACATTATTTCCCAACATTCAATATGTTCTTGGAAAAGAGAGGTTGTTTCTTGTAATGAGCCGAGTAAGTTGGGTTTTCGTATCGCTTGTAAGATCTCACTTGAGGAATTAACAAAAGAAAAGCTCGTAGTAAATAAATGAGCAACTGTCAGATATGGGGATTGTAGCATATGCAGGTAGGCTTACTACCCACTCTTTCAACAGCCTAACTCAAAACATTATTTTGTAACTATGACAAATTTTTAACTGCATTGCTAGTTATTACGAGGGAATCATTGGTAAAATAGTAGTGACCTGTTGCTAATATAATAGTGTTAGTTAGATAAAAATATGTCAAATATTTAAAAACGTATATAGACGCTTGAGATCTGGCAAGTAAAAGCAGCAGAAACTATTCCCTACGAGACACCAAAAAGGTGGGATTATCATTTTTATTTTATTTTTCCCCGCGTTTCACTACTTAATCGGTTACACTATAAGTAGGCAAATAATTACGCTATGGTTGTAAGAATGATAGAGGTAGAGTGTGGAGTTAAATGTATCCGCATTTGCGTTGGGGGAAGAGTAGGAAACAATTTAGGTTCGGTACACTCGGCCGGAATTCAAACCCCGACATCCCCGTGATCGGCAAACCAGACTTTATGATCTTTACCATGTGCTCCCTAGCGCGGGTGACAGCCTAATAATTCCAATGATTCTAATATTAACAATATTATATTCGCTAAGTGTAACTTTTGAGAAAGCCATTGTATTATTATAATATAGTTTTGTTTACAAAACGCTTTATTCTTTTGAAAATAACTATATGTATCATATAAATAGAAAATATGATAATTGTTAGAAAAATTCGACCTAGAGATTATGATGAATATATTTAATGTGCCTCCGAACCCGAGAAAGTGTATCTGGAAATTAAGTGTGTCCTTGGGTTTGTTTGCCTGTACATGGGGCCACCCACATTCGAAACGTTTTAATATATTTTGTTCAAATATGATATTTAGGTAGGCCTACTATATGGTATTACCTGGGGTCATTTTTAAAATTTTAGTTCTATATTGTTAGACAAATGTTTTTCATTTATTAATAATTTTGAATAATTTAAATTTTTCGAAAATGGCTCCAACAATTTCATTTAAAATGGATATCTGGGGGTAAAAATTGATTTAGAGTGTTTGTAAAAATTGGATATCTAGGCAGGGCTTTACATGATAAATAGCAAGGGCGTAGAAATACTGGGGACATGGGGGTCCATACCTCCCCCCCCCCAAATTTTTATAAATTAAAGGTATAGTAAATGGTATCAGAAACTCTTGCCTTAGTTATTACAACGATTGTCAGGCTAGCAAGTATAAAATAATACTGCTTGAATGAGAAATAGCTGTGGCATTTATATGTGCAAAACTGTTCATATTTATGCTTACAAATTCAAATATCGATTACTAGTAGGCCTACACATAGCCTGTAATAATGAGTGATAGTGGGAACATTTTAAATAAATGAGAGATTGAAAATGTTATCACTAAGTAATCATTTTTGATTGATAAATATAAATAATATCATGAACTAAACAAGACAAATACTTTATCGAAACTAGTTGTATAATGTTTTATTCGTCATATTAGAAAGAGATGGATAAGTGTAGCTAGGGGCATTTCAACTTGGCGACTCTACAAGCTTCCCAAAAATAAATTAAATGTAAGAAAGTGTAATTGAAGTCTAGCTCTCGCTCCTTAAAATTACCCCATTCAAAGAGTTTGCTATCTAACTAACTTCCCTTTACTGGCAGTAGAAATTTCAGCGAAAACATATCACGCGCGAAACTAACTTTTATCATTAGGAAGTGAGGAGGAAGGGGGAAGAGAGAGAGAGATGTTTTCTTTAGAGGCGAAGAAAAATAAAAAGATTCTAGTGACGTCGAGTTTATTGTCTCTTAGAACAGGTCAGGGGTACTTCTTCGAGTCTCAGCACGTGAGAAGGTCGTTAATTCCTACCATCATCACATTCTCGTGTCAATCATCCTATTATCTCTCATAATTTAACTTTGGGGGCTATTTTTCCCATGAACTTAACGCAAGCAAGAGTGTATTACACCTACTTTAACACTCATATTTAACTATCAGATATATTTTCCTTAATAATGTATTCAGCCTAGTGCAAGAAGAAGCTTCGATCCCAACAGATTTTAAACTTTCAGTCTCTCAGAGCTCATGTGTCAAATTTGCTCAAATATGTTAGATTGTAAGTAATATACCTTCTATTACACTGATTAATATGTACTAGAATCATGTGTAGTACCCCTCAATACAAGTGAAGTTGTCACGTCAATAAAATAAGGTCAAGACGCATCGATCAAATTATATATTTTTACTATTGAGATAAATATAACTACCATTTAGATTTTTTACGGAGTTTAGTAACCCTTCGTTAAACCAATTATTCAGAAAATTGTCATAAGTGGAAATGCTGGTAGGCTAACGCCATCTTGTTTGAAATGAGCACCAATTTTGTTTTAAATGTGCTTCATATTTCTTTTAAGACGACGTAAGTCTCGAGCTTGATGGTCTGACGACTACTGGCCTGTGATGACGCTATAGATGTGGTCCTGTCTCTTTCTCTCGCCCCAGTCACGTCATTAGTGCTTGTCCCCCCCCCCCCCCCCCCCCCCCCC
>CABFWB010004133.1:11872-22096 GCA_902151455.1 Timema bartmani
CCCCCCCCCAATAGCAAGTAAGGGGGAAATTTCCCCCACCAAGTAATTCAGAAGGGTGAGGGAGAATCTAATGAGCAGCATTAAGAAGTGTTTCTTAAGCGAATGTGCTTTAAATGAGTTTCCAGACAAAAAAAAAAGTGTGTGTACCATTTGCCATGAGGTGGCCCTTGATCAACTGTAACTTCATAAAAATGTGTAATTATAAATTTAAATAAAAGTATTCAAAGCTAGTCCACTAACTTTCACATTCACGTAAATTGTATGAATACATTATTGGCCAATAGCTTATGTTAGTTTGTAGAGTGTAACATTCAATTTTGTATGGTACTTTGAGTTGATGTCGTACCTGCTTGTCGGAGTAGTAGGAGTCATAGTCGTAACACGTGTTGTGGTATACTAAAGTGACTGTCTACAATGAATTGTCATAACCCGTAATTCCAACCAACATAAATTAGGAAAACATAAGCAGTAAATAAATATATATATATATATATACACACACACAAGACCGTTTCAATGTATGGTAGCACTGTCCTCAGTTTCGACTTTGAAATAAGCATAGAGATAGATAGTTTTGGTAGTAGCAAGACAAATAATTTCAAATAAATTTTAAAATACTACCACCATCCCCCAAAACTGTCTTTGAAATACATGCCCACGATTTGCATTTTGGTAACTTCACTGATAGTTTGAGCAATTTGGGTCCATTATAAGGTTTTCTTAGATTCGTCTTTGTATAGAGGATCTGTTTTGTCTAAAAAAAAAGGGTGGATATTGCCTTACAGACTCAATCAAAATGTCATCAAAATTCATTTTTGAAACAGTTTAAGATTCCAAAAAACTATTAAAAACATGGACTATGACTAGGAATTCAAAGTCATCTTCATGTTTGCAAATAATTTAAAAATATTTTTAAATGTTTACATTATATGTTTTTATTAAAGATTTTAAGAATGCAATATCTATTTCTTTTTATTTACATGCACTATTTTCCTAGATTAAATAAATATTCATTTTAGCTAATTTTAGTAGTTCAACCATCTTAGTTTGTGATTGGCTGGATGTAAGGTGTCGCAACGACATTGTCGGCAATGTTCATTCCTTTCGAGAAGCCATTCAGACTTACTTTACTACTGCGACTCCAGCAGTAAGGCTACTTGCACATAGGAACGGAACCGATTGCGTACGACTGCTTCGAACGTCCGATTACACGCTACTTGGTCGTACGACTGGATTCCGCACATTTAGACCTACTTTATAAGATGCGATCAGTCCTTGTACCCCCTAGTTGTCATTGAGTGATGCATTATTTGAGTTTTTCTAAAGAGAGTCTAAAATCTGGCAATGAAGAAGGCGTCGAAGGAGGAATGAGTGGATCAAACAAATATACCACACATCTCTTTGGACGTCTATCGAATGGTAGGGGTCGTCTTTTTTTTTATCTCACAGGCACTTCCTCTCGAAAATTAGACTGATAAAATTTTTTGTCTACATTTTGGAAATTTTTAAAACCAAAATACAGGCGAAATGACTAGTCAAGTCGTACGATTTCAATGAAAGATCCCAACTTGTTGGTATCCGGTCGCAGGTCGGAACAATACGCACGTAGTCAGAAGACTGAGTCGCCTACAGTCCTTTGTCTCATGTAGGGATTGCTCGGGCGACTTCGTGTGATTACGCGCGACCTCTAGTCGTACATAGTCGGTTCAAATGTGCGAGTAGCCTAAGAGGGTGAAAATGTAAAAGTACTGTCGGTACCTGTAACCAACTATAAATAGCCAGCCTGAGGCAACTGTGTGTCCGCACCTTGCAGGATGAAGGGGATCCGTTGTTTCGAACAACGCCTGTATGGCCACGATTGGGTCATGTCATAGCTGTGTTCTGATTGGTTCATACTATCATAGCTGTGTTTTGATTGGCTGCAGAGCACAGTTTCAAAACCAACACTTTGGGGTGACATTTGGCCGATAGTGGTTTTCACGTGTGGGTGTGAGTTTCACCCGCACGTATATGTTTGTGATTAATAATTTAACTAACTTAAGTATTTGCATTGACCGTAATTATTAATAAAGTTATAAAATGGTCAAGTTGAGCTTATTATTCTACAACGTGTATTATCCACTATACAAGTAACCCAATTATAGTGCCAAAATTATCATGTTTAGTTCCTGTTCACGTATGTAAAAATTTAAGGCTATAAATAGCCGTGGTTAAGTAGGGAAACCATGCACTTTGTGGATAAAGCCCCATACTTTTAGGGTATTTCGAATCTTGACTTAATTAAGCGGCATCATGAAAAACGTGTCGGTAAATGCACGATTGACTTTAAGTGTATCGATCACTATGTTATAGATCGCATTTATCTTCGTATTTAATTAAATATACAATTATTTTGTTTTATGACTCCTTTTGCTAACTAGCTTTTAATGGTTATTTTCTTGGAAACCAACCAAAACATTCTATAAATGTTCCAACATAATTCGTAATACGTTTGAAATATAATTCTCTCTCTAGTATGAGCCTAAATTATACCTCATTAAATAAACGTACTATAAGCCCCTACAACCGAATGTAGGCTTAGACCAGACTATAAAGGCCGATCTAGATGTGGCTTTACAAGGTACAACGTATGTTTTCATAGTCGGTTACTTCAATGCAAAAGCCCCCTCATGGAGTTTCAGAGTTATGAATGTTCGCGGGGAATGATAATGGAAAGGAGATCTAATCTACTTTAACGTCAAGTCATTTTATCTACTATAGCTTTCAATTTTGATTTGATACATATTTTCAATATCTTAAAAAAAAAACCTCCGTAGGTTTATAGAACCAAAGCCTGGTCAATCGTGGTCCTACCGTTTAACACTCATCCAAACGTCAATAATGCCAGCACCTGGTAGGTCAATATAAAGATTTGGCCGACATAAAGCTCAGATCACAAGCCGGATCTTGGGAGCAAGGGGCATTGAGTCACCCTTTGACACTAGTAAAACCTCGCCTAAAACACACTAAATGGGCTGGATTCTAATATGAATTTAAGGAGAGGCTAGGATCCACTCCAAATCTCTTGTCTAGCTGTAAAAGTCGAGAGTAGTATAGAACTAGGTTTGACACAAAGGCTTCGATGCCGAGTTATATTCTAAGTCATGTTTGGAAGAGAAATTGGATGAAAATGGCTTGCCGAATTTCGAGAGACCTTGTGGAGCTCAAATGAAACAAAGTTCAAGCGGATCAGGAAATTGTCCATGAATTTCAGAACTGTCTTGGGCAACAAGATTGAAAGGCTTTGCGTATTCCCACACCAGAGACAACTTCTGTGGGGGGAAAAAATTCTAAGGTAAAAAGTGACCAAGAGAAAGGAGACATTATTGCCAAACATTAAAAGAAACAATATGTTCGCATCGTTGACGCGTCAAACCCGGAGCATATTGCACACGTGGAGGCCATTTATGTAGTCTCTCAAATGAACATACCTCTAAATGAACCAAGAATCACACATTTTGTAGAAACTTGAAAGGCGATCGCAGCTCTTAAATGTAGTAAATAAAACCCGGACTTCTGAAATTTGCTCGAAGATGTTAACTATCAACTTCCTTGTGGAGTTGTTTGACGCTGTTTTACATTAGTCATTTCCTTGGGCTCTGTGTCCGGATTACTAGTTTCTATTTCCGCCTTGCAAATTTTGCTTAAGTACCTCTAGAGGCGGTTCCCAACCTTTTCGTAATGTTGGTCAAACTTGACCTAAGCAATAGCAGCGCGTATTCAAGAAACATGGGTAATGAAGGAACAGGATGGAAGCAGAATGTAGGCGAGTGAAGTGAGATTTCTGAGAAGCAGTATTGGTGTGAAAAAACTTGACAGGATGAGAAATGAGAGAATAAGAGGAATAGTAAAGGAAGAGTCAGTCCAGGACAGGATAGAGAAGGCACGACTAAGGTGGTATGAGTATGTAGGAAGATTGGAGAGGCAAAGGATGCCTAGGAGGATGTTGGATATGGAGGTGGGGGGTAGGAGCCAGAGAGGAGGACCAAGTGACAGATGGCTGAAGGGAGTAAGGAGGAGTGTGGAGAAAGGAGAGGACTGAACCAAGGTGGAGGGAGAAAGATGGTGGGAGGAAAGGAGGCGGTGGAGAGGCTTGTGTTCCAACCTACCTAACCAGTGGCTGGAAGCTGTTCATGATGATAATTATGAATACAATGTAAAGAAGTAAATATTTCAGAAAATGTATTTTGTTAAAACATGACCATATATTTAATACAAATATTTACAAGCAATGTAGCGTATTTCACTGAAGGACCAGTGTTACGAACACAGGAAAAATGGACTGTAAGGGAATGGGTAAAGGCAGAAGCACCTCACCTTCACTTTACTCGTCTGATTGGGGTGGATCGTGTCTTGAATCAGTAATATTCATCACTCATATACAAATAATATGAGAACCTGGTAACGCTTCCAGTTGAAAATTCACGGAACTTTAACTCAGATCATACACTAACGAGTTTCAACACACGACTGGAAAAAATGATTGTGCCAAAAACCACGCCAGCGACACTTAGCGCGAAAAACTTCGACACTTGGCAGGAAATCTAAGTCCGCCAAACTATGGTTACACACTAGACTTAGAGTAATCCAGGTAGGTACGTGTTGCCTCCAAGAGTAAGGAAAGGTTCAGGGAAAGAAAGGCAACATTTTTAAAACCTCAACAAACAGATAAATACACTAACCAGCATATTATTATATTTTAAAGTGTATTCGGGAAGTTGTTAATCCACACTTTTACACTTCCTTGGAAGTCGGGCAACGTCGGGTTATCCTCCTGCTGAGAGAGTGCATCTAGCTACCTATTAACCTTGCTTGATAGAAATATCGAGATCAGAGCGTTTCAAGCAACAACTAGTAAATAGTAGGGTCGTAGTTTGACCCAGGTGAAGAGAAGCAATGCTGAAGTGCGTTAGCAACATTCCAGGAGGAGACTTGCTGTATCTCACTGCTATCACCGTGTGGGAGTCCAACTATGTTCCTTAGCAGCTCAAGAGGTCCTTCGTCGTTAGTGTCCCCGCGTCACGAGATAGTATTACATGTTATCTGTGTAGTAGTAGTAGTAGTAGTCTAGATGTTATCATCAATATATAGAAGTTAATATTACTATCACTTTATTCCTTACTCCCACTCCCTTACTCTTCCAGGATTCCAACCCCTTACCGCTCTCTCAGGGTCGATCCATACAATGTAACTTCCCGCGGAGCCACGGTAGTGTTGTCGTTAGGGGTAGCTTTTATGCACCGTGTAAAAAGGGAGTATATATACAACAAGCAATATTAACGTAATTATATTCAATCGGAAGTCTAAAAAAAAAGTTGATTTAAACTAATATTCCTAATCAGAAACAAGACATATATGATGTTATACAAGTTTAAGTTAGCTCGGTATGGTTAAAATTAAATATTTAAAGACTAGTTTTATGGCATATCAAATTTTCTTCAGGTATTAATTAGATTAACATGGATTGTTAAGTAAAAACTAACAACTTAATCTAGCCTACTTATTAACTAGCAAATTTAATGCACAATACATATCCTTTGTAGAAAAACAATTTGCGGTTTGTTAATTAGTCGTGTCGTAAATAGATTCAAATTAACTAGTAGATCTATTAATCTGTTGTACAAACGTGATAATTTTAACACTTCTTATTAGTTTTTTTTATTAAAAAATAGTTTTTTTACTACCGCGACTACCCGTTCGGGTTATTATTATTATTATTATTATTATTAGTACCGCGTCTTACTACCCGTTCGGGTTGTACGCACTTACCCTAATGTGTAATGGTAGGGTGATTGTGAGATGAAATGGAGGACCTACAGTTTAATGTGGAATCCGAACCACGGTAGAGGCCTGGCATTCCACACATTCACAAGTTGTGATTAATACACGTCTTGTCAGAGGTGAATGAAGGGTTTGGAAATCAGATAAATCTGTGCCGGGACCGAGGATTGAACCTTGGACCCCCAGCACAGAAGTCAGACACCTTACCCCTAGACCGCCAGGTCACCTCCGTTCGGATTGTACGCCCACTAAGGTGTTAGGAATTAGGAAGATTTAATTTAGAGTAAGTTTACCCGCATTTGCATGGAGGGAGAGTGGAAAGCCATTTAGGGAGAACCACCTTCAGTTCACCCAACCGAGATAGAACCCTGGTCTCCCAGTCTTCAGCAATCTAGTCTATTGCGAGAGTAGAGCCTTAGACCATGCATCCAACGAAGTTAAGTTAAGTCTAGCTTGGATGCACCAGAATCATTGCCCAAATCATCAAATCTTTCATAGTGGTTTCAAGTGTTTAGAACTTCTCTATTCGTTTTATCAGTAGATTTAATTACTAAAACAACTTCCCTTTTAGATTGTCATAGTTTTTTAGTTGTAACCTAATTAGTAACTTATATTTAACAAAGGACTAAAATATTAACGTGGCATTAAATTAAGGTGTATTAATTACAACTTGTGAGTATGTGGAATGCCAGGCCTCCACCGTGGTTCGGATCCCACGTTAAACTGTAGGTCCTCCATTTCATCACACGATCACCCTACCATTACGCATTACCGTAAGTGCGAATAAACCGGACGGGTAGTAAGACGCGATGTTAATAATAATAAATAAATAAAATTAAGAAAGCCTGGCCACTATCCATGAATGCAATACAATTTAATTGCTGGTTCAAAACCAGAGGGAAACCCCCTTCAGCTAATGCAGTCATGATATTACATTTAAAAAGGCAACTCTTTAAATATACCTTAAAAATGTTTTATTTTTCCATTCCAAGCACATAAAAGGTGGTTGTATTGTGTTTCGTTTGGAAAATTAGGGACTAGTTAATTCAAAGCATGCGATACGATGTTACTAAACAGATTATTCGTACACAAGCAGATAATAAAGTATATTCAGTCATCTAAGATTGACACACTAGAAAAATCACTTCAATCAAACATACCTATGAAATGATCATGTTTCTTTTAATTCCAATAGTTTCAATTTAAGTTATCGTTAAGAAGGACGAATAGAAAATTATCCAGAAAATAAGATATTTCCCGTGAAATGTTCCCACTCATATGTGACACTCTCTAAAACAGTGGTTCCCAACCAGTGGTCCGCGAGTCAAAGTACCCACCCAGAAACGAGCAAAATTTGAGATAAAACTAGCGTATTTCGTGGAGATTTTCCCCCATTTTAATCACCTAAATTTGCAGCTACAGGGTTCTGGAAATGAAAAGTTGGAAGGTGTCGCCAACATTTTTGTGTTTGAAGACAAACTTCGCGCATTTCTGTGCAAAATTGATTTGTGGATTGACAAAGTTCAAGAGAAAAACTATTCAGCATTTCCAACGTTGAAAGCCCTTGCTGACGCTAAGAAGTGCGCTACCGTCACAGATGAGGTCCAACATAACGTGTTGTGTCACAAATACTCTACGACGAATTCACATATTTTCCAGAATATGATAAAAATGAAAGTGAATTCATTAAGATACTAATTTGAAATCCTTTCAGTGTCAAGCCCTGATGAAATCCAAGAAGAGGTGATAGTAACTTCAGGGACTCGTTTGAATCTGGTGTAAACATGGAAGAGTTGTGTGGTGTAAGAAGGCGGTATCTTACCCAAATATTTGGCGATCCGTCTTGCGGTATCTGATGGTGTTTTCGACAACCTTTTTGTGTGAACAAGGATTCTCTACTTTACTTTTGGTCAAAAACAAGCAAACAAATTGACTGGACACAAGCAATGACATGAGATTAGCTCTGAGCAAGAATTTCTCAATTGGTGAAACAAATTCAAGCTAAAAAATCACACTGAAAATCTTAAGTACAGTGAGTTAATTTTACTTTTTATTTTATCTAACACTCTAACATGTTTTTCAAACATATTTTTTATGAAAAAAATATTGTAAAAACTTATGATTTTTAGTAATACTAATATGATAATTATAATAATATTTTAACTTGGTTGCATGAAGTTCCTAGGCTAGGGCAAGGGTGTTGGCCGGGGGTAGGGGTGGAGAATTGTTCTCGCTCTATTCAATTTTCAACTGAGTGGTCCGCGGCCACCTTAAGGTTGGGAACCACTGCTCTAAAATAACAACCGCTTCGGTGGCCGCATGGTTTAAGGCGTCACTCTCGCAAAAGACTAGACGGCAAATGACGGGGAAATCAAAGTTCAAATCTCGGTTGGATGTAATAAGGGTGGTTTTCCCAAAGTGGTTCTTCACTCTACATCCACGCAAATGCGGATACAATTCCTCAAAATGATATCTTACTCATCCTTAACCTATCGGTGTTGTTAGCATATAAGCGTACAACCCGAACGGGTAGTAAGACGCGGTGCTATTAAAAACATGACAATAAGTTTCAGAATTAACGGCAACACAAACCAACATAATAAACAGGTAAGTATTCGAGCAGGTAACATGACATCACAGAACCGGCAATACAAGTTACTGGTGTGTTTAATCTATTCCCTCCGCCTTGTTGTCAATCAGCGGTATAATCGCACATAAACCCACAGAATGACAAGCTTTACGAGCGCCGGAAAGGTCGGTCCCGATCCAAGTATCATAAAGACGCCGTAAAGCGACGTCTCGCCGGCTACAAAGGGCTAAAAGGGGCGGAGAGAACTACCAACAAACACAACACCATTACAGCATACTTAACACAAAGTAGTTTTATTTACTTTAAATGCATGTTACCCGCGTCCAGGAGTTTAAGGTTTCAATTCTGTACTAACTAATGTACTAGATTTTTTTTTCAACTTGTATGATGCATTGACTACTGAAGCAAAATTAAATGACCAGGTCTTCAAAGTGACATCACTTCGAGAAAATAAAAATCAAACTAAGAACATTGGGCAACGTAAGAGGTAAGATGTAAATTATCTGTGGAAAAGACTTATTTCAAACACTTCAATGATGATAATATAAAACATTTTCTTAAGTAATATAAAATCCCCGGATATATTCATGTTAATATTTAGAAAGTCAAATGATAAAATCTACATATTATATAAAAGTCATACAGTGTTTGCCCTTCCTCCCACTTCCCAGTACCCGGAAAAGGTGACAGACGTTTGGTATCGACACTAATGAGTGTGCCTTCTTAGTGAGACAAATCCAAGATGGTGGAAGCAATGCACAAATTGAGCCTGATATGGATGAAATAGTGGGCTCAAAATTGTTGGGCTGAGAGAAGAATCCCGTAGTTAAGATGTTGGCATCGATCTATACTTAGCGGATTGTACAGAGCCATAGGCACAAATTGCGCGACTTCCTGTTATGAAAACTCTAAAAATAGAATAAACAACAGGGAGCCTATTTAGCGCTAAATACGAAGTTACACATGTCGGAGACAGGCCTAATGTAGCCACTAGTTTGTTTAGGCTTCATATATTCAAATGTTTGTTATTGTTAGAATATATTTAATGGTGAGTTCACTAATGTCAATAGCTACTGCCTTATACAATTAAGATGTAATTTAAGGCACATAGGTCATTTGTGTAAAAATAGCCAGCGTCTCAGTACAAAAGATGGTTGTTTTAACACATCGAGTGATGTTTACAGCTATCTGACTTGGAGTACACAACACCTACAGTTCCTCTATCTTAACTAATTTATACGTCATGAGCGGGTTTTTTCCACCCCCTCGTCTTAGTACCCGTTCGGGTTATGCATACAGTAATTACGTTAGTGAAATAGGCATGAGGAAGGTAGAATTTTAGAAGAAATCTACTTTCATTTGCGTGGAGAGTGAGAAATCATTTAGCAAAAACCACACTATTAATGTCTAACCGGGATTAAAACCCCAATCTTTCCGACACAAGAAATCTACGCCAACACGAGAGTGATTCATTAGATCATGCGACCACCGATACGGATATCAACGTGATTAAAATGTGTTTTGCTAAGAAGGCTAGTATAACGCGGTATAAAATAAATAAATATTAAAGCTAGCTTAGAAGACGATATCTTCGCATGTACACATCAGCAATTAACAAATATATAAATAAAGCTGAGAGCTGCCTATCACTGTAAATTGTACAAGTCTTGTCTTCAGAGTTAACAACGTACTCTATAAAACCTTGAGTTCTTCCAAAGTGCGTGGCGTCAAGTACAGTGGTCAGAGGGAGGGGGTACTCGCCAGTTATTGCCATTTCAGTAACCTCAAATGCGAAGAATGCAACTGAACAATTC
>CABFWB010004133.1:22163-65090 GCA_902151455.1 Timema bartmani
CAACCCCCCATACATCACGGGTTTCCATGGTAGTGCTTCGAGACATGTTGCCACAACGCCTAATTTCACTTCGTGGAGATATCCCATGGCCAGAGCGGTCACCCGATCTTTTAGCGTGTGACTACTTTTTGTGGGGTCTGAACTCTGAAGTCGAAAGTTTTCATTGATAAACCACGCACTTTGGAAGAACTCAAGGTTGCTATCGAACATGAAATTAGGGTAATAGCGATAAACATGCTTCATGATATCATGACTAACTTCAGAGCAAGACTTCAGCAATGTGTGAATGAAAATGGAGAACATTTGCAAGACGTTATTTTCCATACCTAACTTGTGTTCTTAAAATTGTTTCATGGTGTAAATAACCATGGCAAAATATGCTGAATTTAATGACAAAATGTAAAAAAAAAAGTTTGTTTGAAAATACAAATGTTATTACATTTGCAAAACCGTCATATATTTCTGCCGCATCCTGTATAAAACCGTCATATATTTCTGCCGCATCCTGTATAAAACCGTACCATAAGACGTCATGTGTAGGCAACCTAAGTTGGTTCTGTCCGTGGGGAGAGAAATTGATTTTGCAAGGGAAAAAAATTGTTCGTTGCACCGCACAGGCTCTCACACTCCTTTACCTAAAAATGTAGACATTTTATTATATCTCGTAAGATAAATTAAACAAAATAAAAACACATTGTTAAAGAAACATGATGAAAAAAAAGACCATAACATTTCATAAAACAGCATAGATGATAGACCGTAACAGAAATAATTTGAAATAAAAGGAACCTCACAGTTCACCAAAGAGCAAAACGGTTCACCGCCCTTACAGCAGATGTTTGTTTATTTTAGTTAGGAGCTAACTTTAATGTTAATTTTTAATTATGTAAATGCAACACTAATTCACTCCCTTTTCGATATTATTTGATTTTGGCATTCATTCATTTTTATGTTTCATAGTCCCCTATATAAAATTGCAGTTTTTTTTTATCCAACCAAGAATAATTATTTTATACTTTTATTAGGTTCGTAAATTTGGAGGGCCCACCCCATTTCCTGGCCCTCCAGTTTAGATTTTATAATTTAAAGAACCTTATGATTATCTCTAGTATATTGGTGATGTAAAGTTTAAGCTCCCCATTTCGCAGACCTCCAGTTTAAAAAAAAATTGCTAATAGCTAGGACAATTTTATTTACAAAAATATATATAATATTTTTATTATAGTTTTTAATAGTCCTACAACTATTCAATCATAAGTTATATTGATTCTCAAAAGAGTTGCGCAGGTATGATCACAATAATTGGAGATATCTGCTTATTAAAAAGTAACCTCAGAGTCATTTTCCCAGGTGAGACACGCCATTTTGTTTGGAATGTTAAAGTGTGTCTGGATACATATTTTAATCAAAATCGTTAGAGATAATTTCGAACAAATCTATATTTTCTCTTTTCGCCCTTAAGTAAACTACCCTTCATTTTAGAGTTTGGTGGATAATTCCAAAATGGCCCTCTAGGGAGCCTTATGAAAATTATGCATTGCAAGTTGTGTGTGCGGTGTATTGTAACACTTATTACACTATTGTTTTACTAAAATGTATGTCAAGCATAAACATTAAATCTATTATTGTAAGAATTAATGTTTAGTTTTTATTTGTAACAAATCTTAATTTCATCAACCAACATAATAAAATAGACGCGTGGCACCAGTATGTCGATCTGCCGGTTTAAAAATCTGAAAGCTTCCAAAATTACCGTATTGATTCCTATTTAGGCCTATGGCTGTACTATTTATTTGATATATTTCACTTTTCATAGATGATGCCAATTTGACAAATAAAAGCCAAATATTGGGAATATTTCAATGGTGGTCATTCCACAATACTTTTTTATATTCTACAAACTATTCAAAACTCGGATAAGATATCAATAGCCCTGAAAGAGGGAGAGTAATATTGGAATAATGGGTTGGAGGGGAGCGCGCGCGCGAAATATAAATGTGTCGGTACGGAACAGTTCTCGCCATAAATGTCATCGGCTGTCGTCGAAACGCGACACTGATGAGTGCCAACCGCTACCGGGGCAATAAAACACCCTCCAGCCTGCACAAAGAGTCCCAAAGCTCGATACCGATCAGCGGGTGCATGATTTGTGGGGGACAAATGACACGAACCCCTTTCCTGCCAACCGTTGCAAGCGAGTCGAACAGTTGTGCTAGGAATGCTGGACAACTAGATGTAATAATCTAGTACGAAGTAATTAAAACAAAGCGCCAGCGTTTAAGAATGTTGAAAAATAGCACACATAAAAGAGTTTACAATAATAATAAAAATAATAACACCCAGACACTAAAATAAAATGCAAGTATGTTAAAGCCTAACTCACGGCCGATAAACTGAGATATTAAATACACGAATATCCTCGGACCCAATCACTTTAAAGTGTAGTTTTCTGCATTTTTCAATAAGCAACGAGATTGGGATCCTTGAATTATCTGGTTTCAAATTATAACATTTTTTTTTTCCAGTGGGAGTGGGTGTTAGGGGCCTCAATATAATAAATGGATAATTTCCCTTCCTCTGCTGTTTGCGCTGACAGTAACATTCTAAACAATAGATCAAAGGGTCCTGGGTTTATTATTCTAGGATAGGTAAGCCCCTGTTTACTTTATAGTGTAGTTCAAGGTCCGACATTTGAAATCAATAGTTTAAGGGCCAGTTTCATAGTCAGATTTAGTACGCCTCAAGTGCGAATCTATACTAAATACAGGACGACACCTACCTAGACCAAAATGGAATGGGCCAGTTTCGCATATGAAACTGGCCCATTCCATTCAATTTCAGGTAGGTGACGTATTGTATTTAGTATAGCGCCGCACTTGAGGCGTACTAAATCTGACTATGAAACTGGCCCTTAGAGTCTATCTAATGCACCTAGTGCCATGGGTTTTATTTTCGGATCTGTCGAAAAATATATCTTTGGTAGAAATTATTATTTATACTATCAGGACGTGATACTAGATATTTTGTTTTAAACGTTGAATACATGTCTTGTCAAACCCCTTCTATAATTTATTTGTGATTTTTTTAAATTTTAGACGTACCACGCACAGTTTAATCTTTAGGGGAAGTAATGGTAGCATTAGCATCCACTTGTGTAGCCCCCATTTTAAACGATGAGGCAGTAGTTTTCATTACTTCTACTTTTAAGGATATTAAAAAAAAATTAAATTGATACAAAAAAATTTACGAAAGAATAGAATATCTCTAATTACTAATATTGAAACGTTAATTAAGTAAATGTATCTTAAGAATAATAGTTCCAAGACAAGCCCTGCTGTGTCAGCAAATTGTCCCACTTGAAGTAATGTCGACATTGTCATTCAGCACACAGAGACGTTTCATGCAATTTGAGAGCGGACTGTGCTAATGGAGCCAGTTGAACGCTCGCTCCAGGGCCCATCATTATCCATAATGCCCTGGGTAATGATGAAGAAGCGCGGAGCACAGTCGAGCCATTAAGTAAATGACACGGCGGTATTAGGAATTCATCAGGGGTGCTTGTATCCATCACGCCAGTCCATCAATTAGCCAAAGTTAGTCGGGAATCTGATGGAGGGCTTCTCGTAGCTCCAAACCAACCCCTAATACTACAAGTTGTTTTTCCACATTCAATTCGAACCTTTGAGTTTCAAAAGTTACTAGACTCATGCAAATAGGATTTAAATCAAGTTTCCCTTGTAATGTTTTCAACTAAAACAGTCAATTTTTTTTGTCACTAATATTTTGTGTTTACTACTGAGTAAAAGAAAGCCTGTGTACTAGAGATGGCAATACAGGCTACATATCGACGATTGTATAACAAAGTGTGTGTTTGCTATGGTTGACAATAGTACTTATACATATTGTATGCAAGACAGTGAGTGTTTGCTATGGTTGACAATAGTACTTATACATATTGTATGCAAGACAGTGAGTGTTTGCCATGGTTGACAATAGTACTTATACATATTGTATGCAAGACAGTGAGTGTTTGCTATGGTTGACAATAGTAAGATTGTATAGCTCAGTGGCTATGCTTGAGCTGACATTGTTACATGTAATTTTGAAGGTTGTTCGTGAACACCACGAAGACGCGCCGGAATCTTTTCTTCTTTTTCTTGCGGAAACTCATTTTGACGCCCCCACTCCAGGATACCAGCACACTCTAAGGCCCCAGCCTCTGCAACTCGTATAAATCAAACTTTTAATCTCGGCAGCCGACGAGAGCAGGGAGCGAAGAAGAACAGTAAGAAACTTGGGGTTTGTAAGAAAACACTCTTTTTGGTGTACTGAAGCTGCAAGCACACTTGAGTTCAACACATTATTTTGACTACTTTCATTTCATACGCTAGAGTAACAAACATATTTATACATATATATGTTTAGTAATTAAATAAATAAAATCCTGGAAGAAAATTTTATTGCCCAAGAAAGTTCCAAACTTTTACCCCAATACAATCCTGCATATAAAACTGAACTATTGCTGTATTTTTTGTTGGACGCAACACAACAATTTACTTCATAAATAAACTTGCAACAATATAATATTTTGATTTTCAAAAAGGATTAAGTGGCCCGGGAAGAAAGAGGGTGTCCATACTAGTGCCGGTACATTATTTAAGTGCCAATTTTCAAATCACATTAAGTATAGTCAGGTTAAATGAGGTGCCTGCAAAAGATAGCACTGAAATAGTTGACTTACATGAAGCTACCCGCATTGTACACTGAAATATCTCCTAACGGAAACTTCTGAATAGTGGATTCTTCTTTCTTCTTAAATTTCCCCGGCAAAATAAAATGGGATCTTACGGTGAAATAACCTCCCAATAATGGAGTTTCTCACTAGCAGAAAAGGACATTTCTAGAGACGCACATTTATGCATAACAATCTCTAAAAAGCGGACAAAGTTAAAATCGCCAGTCCATGTTCGCTATTTTACTGAGGGAATGTCAGGAATGCCATGTCTCACTTGAAGTTTGAGTAGTCACTCTCTCGGAAAAATTTCTAAAATAGCCAAAGTAGTAATGATTGCAGTACTTCAAGGTCATACCTCCCTCCTCCTAGAGCCATCAGCGGTGTGGGGGTGGGGGGATGTTCTAGCAATTGTCTGTGCGCATAGTAGAGAAGGCCTACTGTTAACATTTAATTTAATGTGCGCATTGTTCTGTGTACTATCCAGTCTGTACAGTAAGCTAGGTATAGTATAGTAGTTAGTTATAATTATTCTGCATACAACACTGCACAGTGCAGTAGTTAGAATGTTGTAGGTATATTATTCAAAGTATGTAGGTTAATGTAGATTAAACTGTGTTCAAGAAATGTGATTATAAATATAAAAACAATTTCAAATAGGGGCCACCTCTCTTTAGGTAAGCGCCCACTGGGTCGGTACAGCACGGACCGCACGGACGGAACGGAAAGTACAACTAATTTGTCGCATTATTTGTTACCAAGATGCGCCCACTACGTCGGTACCACCGGAAACAAACTTTCAGCCGTTCCGCCATTCAACAGGAAGTCCGGGCGAGGGAATTAAAATCAAGTGCGGTCCGGAATTGTTGCCTTCATCTTCAACCAGATCAGGAAATATTGTGTAGTATTCACCAAACTTAAGTATTTTCGTGTTGATGTTTTGAACCCAGAATCGTCGTTTCCTGCATTTTCTTCTCTCCTCTTCAATTAAAAGGCAACATATAGCTACAAATTCTTCATTACTTTCCATATTTAAATAATACGGTGAAATATCACTCACAAAGGCACAGATATAAACTTGAAACAAATCCAACAATAACAGAAATGCTAACAGTACTTCCTTGAGCACGCAAACGAGAAGTTCACCTTCTGGCTCGAGAGCAGCCGCGCGAACCGAGTCTCCGTCCGTGCGGAGAGTGGGCGCACCCCCCCCCAAAAATGTGCGGTACGTACCTCGTGCGGTATCGACCCAGTGGGCGCTTACCTTTAACAAACATTTTTTTTGATCCCGTATGGTATCCACCATTAAGAAATTTCACTGTATTATTATTTATCTTCATTTGTGTGATAGTGTGTATAAACAATCCATCCCTCCCACTTTCACGTTCGGAATGAATAATCAAGGGATGATTTTACTTTGAGTCAACTTCAGCGCTACGAGTCAAGAGAGCATCTAGTATAACTATTTTTACTAGATAGTTAGCTAACGCGCTAGTCGTGATGAGCTAGACTGCTGAGGACGGCGAGATCGAGGTTTGAATATCGGTCGGTTGAGCTGAGGGGATTTTTCCTAAATGGTTTTCCCAACTCCCTTCACGCAAATACGGGTTAATTTCCTTTAAATTCAACCTTCCCAATTCCTAGCCCTTTAGCGTAATTAGTACGTAAGCGTTTAGACCGAATGGGTAGTAAGACGCGGTGGTAAATAACAATAATGATACTTTTATTACTATTTAATGACACACAAGCAACATTTTTACAGCCACAGTTAACTAAATAAAGCCACGTATACATCTGACGATCCTACCTTGTATTCTACCCTGTATTGTAACAGGTTTGTGTAGTTGAGACGGGCCTACGAACCTTCCACATTGGGTTCGTAAGAGGTTCGTTCCGATCCAAATAAGAGTCGGTTTTTGCAACGAACTCAAAGGGATTATTATTTCTACATGGGAATTTTTTTTTTGGGTTTGGCTAAGTGGTACGTACGTACCCACAAACCTGCTACGAACATAGCAAACTGGACAGGTGAAACTTCGTTGCAGTGGCTTGAGATTTATAAAACTAATACTGTTCTGTGGGATCCAAAAGACAATAATTATTACTAAAAAAACAACATAAAGAAGATGCGTGGACGGAAATTGCTTATTTAGTAGGCCAATCAGAATAAGCATGCAAAAAAAAAGGAGTAGTAAGTTTATTGGCGTACTACAGAAAGGAGAAAAATAAAGAGAAGAATTCACAAAGCACAGGAAAAGCTAAGTAGTTATTTGTAAATAATATGAAGTCGTGATTATTTATTAATAAAATACAATATTACTTTTTCTCTAAACATATACTATATATTGTGCAAGCATGGAGCAAATTACTGCCCGCAGGAGCACTGAAAATGTGTTTCCTTTTTAGAGATTTTTGGTCCTATTTTGTTCAACAAGGTTTCAAAATCTGTAGGAGACATCCTGACAAAGTTTTTATACTGTCCGCTAATGTGCTGGGGCTTCAGATCTAACAGTAGTTCCAAACCGGGCCGTTTTTTATATAACTCAGTGTGCCACTTGTTTTTTTGTCTTTAATTAAATTTGCTATAGTTAATATGGCGCCACTGGCCATAATCATCGCTAACGTTTCCTCGTGGGAAGACATGTCCGACTAGCACCCTTGTAAACACGCCACTGAACTGTGTATCACTGCTGAATGTTCGTGAAACAGGTCTGATCCCTGGAGAAGGTAGAATACAAGGTAGAATAAAAGGTAGGTTCATCAGATGTATACGCACCTTAAGCTTGTACGGAAAATAAGAATGCAATTATTCCGAAATAAAGAAATTCCTAAACAACAAAGTGTATGTGCACACATAATAAAAGTAAATTACGCGTAAGTTTTAACGATTGCTGATAGTTTAATTTAAGCCATCATAATATTGGGCCATTCACAGAGTACTTGTTACCTTGTAATAAACTAAGTAAGGGTACGTTTAAGAGGCTCAGTCGATGGTTTTACCAGCGAGGAAATGCAGGATTTGCATGAAAAACAGAAGACTCGATTGTTGGACCAGAATGAAACACAGAGAACAGGAAGCTGTTAGATCAACACAAAACAGTGAGAACAAGGAGTTGCTTGGCGAGTATGAAGCACAGGGAACAGAGCTGTTATATCAACATGAAACAATGAGAACAAGGAGTTGCTAGCGAGTATAAAGCACAGGGAACATAGAGCTGTTATATCAACATGAAACAATGATAACAAGGAGTTGTTAGCGAGTATGAAGCACAGGGAACATAGAGCTGTTATAACAACATGAAACAATGAGAACAAGGAGTTGCTAGCGAGTATAAAGCACAGGGAACATAGAACTGTTATATCAACATGAAACAATGAGAACAAGGAGTTGTTAGCGAGTATGAAGCACAGGGAACATAGAGCTGTTATAACAAACATGAAACAATGAGAACAAGGAGTTGCTAGCGAGTATGAAGCACAGGGAACAGAGCTGTTATATCAACACGAAACAATGAGAACAAGGAGTTGTTAACGAGTATGAAGCACAGGGAACATAGATAGATAGATAGATAGATAGATAGATAGATAGATAGATAGATAGATAGATAGATAGATAGATAGAGCTGTGGACTATAACCGTAGTGTCGCCGCGGTGCGGAAGCCAGAGAGCCAGCCAGCGTGCCTAGACTAGAACTAGCCAGCAGAACAGGAAGGCGCCGTGCATTGAACCGTTACGCCAGCAGCATCAAGAGGTTCCTCTCCCATCCAGATACAAGACACTGGAGAATAGGCGCCGCTCTGTCTCAAATAGACACAGGCACAACTCTTGATAAAAGTGTCGCATTGTTTAACTGCGGCGAGAACAACAAACACCACGGACACTATAAGAGGAGGACACAGTTATTGTACGAATCTGGTAGCAAGAAAAATTAATACGAAGTACAAGTTATTTTTAGGTAAAAATTAGTTAGATTTGACCATTCGTATCAAAGGTGACAAATGTACATCATTTTACGTGACTTAAGTTTTCCAGTTTAATTTTAATCGTAAAGTATCTCTGGTATAATTTTCAATTCAATGACTCACAAAAAAAGTGTAAAGGGTCTGTTTTGATAAATACTTTATTTATTAACAAAAAGTATTAACATATCTAGTCCAAAATAAACCAGGGATCCTTGATGTGTGACAGATTGAACCACCAAACGAAGTGGACGAGACATAAACATAATTGTGTGAGAGAATAAAACTGGAACCCGCTTCAGTAGCCGAATGTTCTAAACCCTGAGCGTCACTTTCGTGTTAGGCTGGCCTGCTAAAGACGGGGAGATCAGGGTTCAAATCCCGGTCTAGTCTACTGAGGGTGTTTTTTACTAAATGGTTAGTCACTTTGCTTCCACGTAAATGCGGGTAGATCCCCTTTATAATGCTTCATCATCCTTACCTCACTAGAGTTATTTATTATATAAGCGTATACCTGATCAGGTAGTATGAAAAAGTAATACAAAAACTGGAATCGCTGTCATTGCTTCCTTGTACCTCAATTGGTAATGTGTCTGGTCTAACGTTCTTAGAATATTTAAACTTAAGTGAAGAGTTAGAATTTGGAATAGACTATTGTTTTTGTTCTAAGAAATATTTTCCGGAAAATGTTGTTGTAACATTTTGATTATCTAGACTGGACTTTTGAATGTATAGAAATAATTCATTTTCTTATGTGGCTGTCAGAAATTAATATTTTATAAGGATCTTACTTATAAGTGCTATTTAACGCCTGCCAAACGTTGACTATGTAACTTGTCTTGAGCGAATACGAGGTTGGTTGCCGCGTTTTAAGGAGTGGCCGCAACACTGTGTCTGATCTACGAACTGCTGCATGCAGGGTTAGTAATGTATTTAGTATAAATTAATAATCGCCCCTAGATCTAAGAAAACACCTTTCCTTTAAATACCCTACGTTTACACTTCAAGTCTGAAAGCTCAACTTGTATGTTTTCCCTATGGCGCAGCTTATAATATAGGGAGGGTCATAGTGCGTGTAGTATGTAGTCATTAAGGTAAATTGAGTGTATAATTTATAAGTAACACACAATACATCTCAATCTCACGCAACCACAGGCCAACACAAATAGAGTAAATCTAGCAAATTCAAATAAAACTAAAAAGCTCAATTTTGTTGCGCCACTGCAAGACACTCATTTGATCAAATCATTTTATAAAAACTGAAATTAAAATACAATAAACATAAAACTTTCTTCACTACTATGTTTTACATTTTGCACATATAGTTATAGTTTACATAAAGATAGTTGCAATTTTTCAAAATAACGACTAATTGCCTGCCAAGTTACGAATTTTGAAATTACCAATTTTAACGAACGCAGGAAATTATCAGAGCAAAATTTTTTGTATAGGTTTGTGAAATTCTATTAAGTGGGATTTGGATTCGAGACTAGAAACTTGTAGAGTATTAGAACACACTTATCTATTTATATACTTATTATATTATCTTATATATATATATGGGCCTATCTACTATAAATATATATAGCCTATATTACTCATCTCATTACACGACCATGTTATACGCAATTAATTAAACTAAACGAGTAGGGATGAGTGAAATATTATTTTATAACAAATGTACCCAAATTTGCGTAGCGATAGAGTAAAAAGTAATCTAGGCAAACCTACCCTCAGTACACCCGACCGTGATTTAGAACCTCAGTGCATAGGCGTGGAGTTCTGTCTGTCCACTCGGTACAGAGGCGTGTGGAGTTCTGTCTGTCCACTCGGTACAGAGGCGTGTGGAGTTCTGTCTGTCCACTCGGTACAGAGGCGTGTGGAGTTCTGTCTGTCCACTCGGTACAGAGGCGTGTGGAGTTCTGTCTGTCCACTCGGTACAGAGGCGTGTGGAGTTCTGTCTGTCCACTCGGTACAGAGGCGTGTGGAGTTCTGTCTGTCCACTCGGTACAGAGGCGTGTGGAGTTCTGTCTGTCCACTCGGTACAGAGGCGTGTGGAGTTCTGTCTGTCCACTCGGTACAGAGGCGTGTGGAGTTCTGTCTGTCCACTCGGTACAGAGGCGTGTGGAGTTCTGTCTGTCCACTCGGTACAGAGGCGTGTGGAGTTCTGTCTGTCCACTCGGTACAGAGGCGTGTGGAGTTCTGTCTGTCCACTCGGTACAGAGGCGTGTGGAGTTCTGTCTGTCCACTCGGTACAGAGGCGTGTGGAGTTCTGTCTGTCCACTCGGTACAGAGGCGTGTGGAGTTCTGTCTGTCCACTCGGTACAGAGGCGTGTGGAGTTCTGTCTGTCCACTCGGTACAGAGGCGTGTGGAGTTCTGTCTGTCNGTCCACTAGGTACAGAGGCGTGGAGTTCTGTCTGTCCACTAGGTACAGAGGCGTGGAGTTCTGTCTGTCCACTAGGTACAAAGGCGTGGAGTTCTGTCTGTCCACTAGGTACAGAGGCGTGTTCTGTCTGTCCACTAGGTACAGAGGCGTGTTCTGTCTGTCCACTAGGTACAAAGGTGTGTTCTGTTTGCCCGCTAAGTACAGATGAAAACCATTCTATTTCAGGATGGTTACAAAACTTCTATTGTAAGGTTCTCCAACTTTTTCAAGCAATACTTAATTTTTCCAGACTGTCTTAAATCATTAAAAACTGGAAATTGTGTAATTTTTTTAAAACTCTGATCACATTTTTTTTAAATCCTAGCAGCGCGAATGGGAGATTCTATAATCTTGCAAACTCAATGGGAGAAGACCACTGGGAAGACCTATGTGCAGATGGGAGGATAACATTAGAATGGACCTGAAAGATCTAGGGTGCGATTAATTTTCGAGTTCCCATTGTCATGGATTAAGATAGCAGATGCTAAATATCAACATGTTATTTTTTAAATTATTAAATGTTTAGGTATTGTGTGATACTTTTTAAACGTGATCAAAAAAACAAATAATGTACAACTATTCCAATTAATAACTTATATCTAGGTAATATTTTTATAAATGTAATCGCTTGACAACCTCTGCCACTTCTTTGCGATTTCCTTCACACGGTAAAAGTTGAGTAAATAAAAGTCAAGGCAAGACAATGTCTGCGACAAAGTAAAAGATCTCGGCCGAGGGTTTGGAGGAGACAGGGTCAACACAGCAAGCTCAGCAAATTTACGACCACCATCTCCGAATTAAACTCGTTTGTCATTTGTTTTGGTGGTTGCGTGTGGTGGAAAGCGTGGCAATCACCATCCGCGCCTCCTGGCGGACTGGGTGGGAAACTGGGGGTTATTTCTTCTCGTTGCAACTGTGACACGCTCAACAAAGGTCGTGAGGTGTAGTGTTTACAATGGACTGGGAAAATATAATTGAGTAACAACTGTACAGAAAGTTAGAAGGCCATTGTGTAGCAATTGAATGACATGCATCCTATCATGGGCATTCTTGAGTGAAAACTTCACTTCTTAGGGCAACTAACATGATACAAAACGAAGTTTGCCAATAAATCGTTCATAGGTTACTTCATAAATAATGTAGAGAAATTCATTAATCGTCAAATTTATTGGGTATCCTAAATGTTGAATAAACAACGCTTCTTTAGTCGCAATCTTCAGATCTCATCAATGAACAGGACTTATCATTAATTAAGAATCTAGGAAAGGCCTAGTATAAATAAATGAACATACTTACAATTTGTAAACTTGATGTAGGTAGCAACACCCCATGACTGTTACTAATAGAATATTCTTACTTACAATTTGTCAACTTGATGTAGGTAGCAACACCCCATGACTGTTACTAATAGAATATTCTTACTTACAATTTGTCAACTTGATGTAGGTAGCAACACCCCATGATTGTTACTAATAGAATATTCTTACTTACAATTTGTCAACTTGATGTAGGTAGCAACACCCCATGATTGTTACTAATAGAATATTCTTACTTACAATTTGTCAACTTGATGTAGGTAGCAACACCCCATGATTGTTACTAATAGAATATTCTTACTACTTGTGAATGTGAGGAATGCCAGGCCTCTACCGTGGTTCGGATTCCACGTTAAACTGTAGGTCCTCCATTTCATCTCACAATCACCCTACCATTGCACATTAGCGTAAGTGCGTATAACCCGAACGGGTAGTAAGACGCGGTGCTAATAATAATAATAACAATAATAATAATAATAATAATAATAATAATAATAATAATAATATGGTGACCTGGTGGTCTAGGGGTAAGGTGTCAGACTTCTGTGCTGAGGGTCCGGGGTTCAATCCTCGGTCCCGGCACAGATTTATCTGATTGCCAAACCCTTCCTTCACCTCTGACAAGACGTGTATTAATCACAACTTGTGAATGTGAGGAATGCCAGGCCTCCACCGTGGTTCGGATTCCACGTTAAACTGTAGGTCCTCCATTTCATCTCACAATCACCCTACCATTACACATTAGCGTAAGTGCGTATAACCCGAACGGGTAGTAAGACGCGGTGCTAATAATAATAATAATAATAATAATAATAATATTCTTACTTACAATCGGTCAACTTGCAGCTGTAAACCACAATCTGTGACTGTCTTTAATAGATGTTCGTACTTACGAGTCGCAGCTGGGTAACAATATATGCCTATTAGGCCTACTAGTAGAATATTGTTACTTACTCTGTCAACTTGCAGCTGAATAATCAACTCACCTGGGGAACAAACAATAATGTTAAGTACAGTCTCATAAAAGGTATAGAAAACAAATAATATAATATAGAATAATTTTGAATAATGGTATATTTATAATAATTTACAAAAAAACTATTACAAAGTATTAATAATCGAAAACTGATTTAGGTTTAAAAATAATTCGATTCCAGGCACACTTAATAGCAACCAATCAAATGCAATTAATTATGTATTTTAATAAGTAAATAAAAATATACATACAATGAAATGCATTGTCAGCATAAAAATATACGTAAGTCATTAATATTTCTTACATCCTTACAAGCAAGCTAGAAATAAGGCGAATTACTTAAATGTGTTGATAAAAACAGAGTCACGTTTTAGAAAACCTTCTAAGATAGTTCTAGTAAGGATAACATACCTAAAAATATATATTTATAAAAAAAATATTGGTTTATTAAAGTTTAGAACAGTAAAATAATATAAATTGAAATTTTGTAAAATAAAAGGGTTTAATAAATTATTAAAAACAGTGTATTAGAACATTTAAAATAACATAAACGCACAAAAATTATATATGAAAAAAATTTGAAAACTAGGATTATTACATTAAATAAATTAAATTTTTAGGTAATAAATTATGTAATATTGTAAAACGAAATTGAGAGATATCATACAATTATTTTTATTGACTTAAATATATTATGAAATATAATTTAGTTTCAATAAAGATTAGTCAAACAAGATTAAAGTGAAAAAGTATTTTTGGTATTAATTATAACAAGTGTGTTTAATACTAGTCTGTGTGACTAAATACAATTTTGAGCCGAAAACCGACAACCTAGGTTAGTAATAGAATCTCAGCACCGAAACTGTACAAATTTAACTTTAAGGAAACAAAATATTTTTATTTTCAGTCTAGTTTTATAAACGATTGCCAGTAGTGTATATTGACGAACAAATTATACAACCTAAATAATAGGTTGTGGTTTAGTTTTAAGAACTTATGAAAGTACCATCAGATTACCCCACCCTAAAACACCATCAGATTACCCCACCCTAAAACACCCTTTCCACAAATTTGTAAACATCCCTATCCAGTTTACTATTTCCAAAAACCATATTCTTTTTCTTTGTAAATTAAGGAACGGACAAGGATTTACTGTCAAAAACATTTTTAAAAAAAGTTTTAATTGTTTGTCAACCGCAAATAAAAATCAAAATAGAAATAAGTAGCCAGTCGAGGAAAATATAATATTTAAAAGTACCTCTTATCCTAAACTTGAATTGTACACACATGGATGTTGAGATACGAACTCACATCCCGCGAGTGGGTCATTAGCACCTCCAGTTTTCGTTGTTTAAAAAAAAACACAAAAAATTCAATATCAAATTGGCAAATGTCGCTAAAACTAGCAATGCCGCTGCGGCTCTGGCAAAACCAGATCATTCTAGTTCGCCATACCAGTGGAAAAAGCATTGAGCTAAAAATGAAAATCAAGCATATTGAATTTTAAAAAAATCTCGTTTACCGCAGTATTGTAAAATTTAAACACATGCAGTAATGTAAGGAATATGCTCCGAGCCTTAGTTCTCGAAATAACGGCACCCTCGTATCACCAATTCTACTGGAGTTATGCAGAGCAATTGGCAAACACTGTTAATTACACTAGAGTTGTGTATACAAACGGTTACTTTGACACAATTCTTGGAAACTTAATGAACTTTCTTTCTTTTCAAAACGAAGCCAAGCGATTACGTTTGACGATTGACAATTGACGATTCGAACCTGACTTTTAGATACCGGATGCTGAAATATTTTGACTAATAATTTTGATAAAATTTAAATATGAAATCTGGACATGAGAATGGAAGCAGTTAACAGCCCTAGTTTGTACAAAATGATTATTTCAATGTATTATTTTGATTTCATAAATTTTTGTTTTAATACTATGGTCTATGAAATGCAATTTTCCCTTAATCTCGAGACAAGATATTACAAAGAAAATAGGAAGGGGGATACGAAGTTTGGGCTTTGATTTAGATAGTGAATGTTAAAATAGGTTTAGACAGTGGACTTACCTAAAAACAGATTTATTACACCCCCACAGTCCACAGATTGATAAAACCAATATTAATTTAATATTCCTTAAATTGAAAAATGACACCTGGATACAGTAATCGAAAAGGAACCTTTGGCTTAGTACGCCAATGCTCTAACCACTGAGCTATCCAGGAGGCACGGGATGTGCCCAGTCCAAAAACACCTCACCTCACAAAACCCCTTTTGAAAACCATAGCTACCAATCTTTAGTCCAATCGGTAAAATGGTTTCGACTCTAGGGCGAGATACAGACACAAAAACAGACGGCATCGCGAAAATAACTTTTTCGGGTCCTGGGGTCCACGAAACGTCGAAATTTATCAAAATGTAAAATTTGATTATTTTTTTTATGACTTCTCTCTCCGAGGGGTCTAGAAAGAGTAAACGTACCAAAAGATCGTTCTCTAATAATGTCCACACCAGTGTCACATACACAATTCAGAAAACTATGGTGGTGAGGATGAATATTAAAGGAACAATTTTTTATAGTTCCATATGAACCCAAACATTCGCCGTGATCTAGGGATGCTGTCTATGTGTGGAAAATCACAGTTTGAATTATTTGTCTGGCGTAAGTAATATTTTGTCATAGATAAATAAAAAGTGATACAATAAGTTATGTTATTTTAAAATGTTTTACCATGACTGCAATATATAAAAACAAAGGAGATTTATTTTTATCAAATAGTTTGTGGTGGTTCCCTGGGAGGCCGATCCTGTCGCCATACCTTAAATCCGCCCCTGCGTATAATACTCTATTTCAATCGGCCTTATCTAATGCAGGTGACTTCATTATCAACATCATCAGTGGTGATAACCTTTGCTGGTGACAACAATATTTCCCTGCGGTAGACGGCAATATATCTCAGAGAACAAAGATACTACGTACGTCCTGTAGACAGATGCGGTATCTCCCTGCAGAAATAGGATATATCCTCCTGCGGGAAGAGAATGTAGCCCCTGCAGGAAGAGAATGTAGCCCCTGCAGGAAGAGAATGTAGCCCCTGCAGGAAGAGAATGTTTAGTCTGCAAACAGATTATGTAGCCCCATAAGAAGGATGATGTATCCCACCCAGCAGAGAGATGATTTATCTCAGCAGACAAATGATATGTCCCTGCAGGAAGATGCAAGTTTTTCTCCTGGAGGCAGCCACATTCCCTACAGGATTTCAACGAGTAGTCTGGTGAGTGTCGGAGCGAATGTTCCAGTGTCAATGCAGCCAAGAATAATTCACGCGGCTGTTCCAATCTCGCTAAGTGTATCCGATTAGATTAAGCGCGGTTCGGCTGCTCCCCTCCAGGGACCGGACCGAACCAATATCACCGGAGCTGGTCTCTGTGAGGTGGGGGGCGGGGNGGGGGGGCTAAAAGCATTAGCTTTGCCGCACTCGCCTGCCTAGAGGGAAATCTTCACAGCGGTCAGAGAACCTGAAGAGATACTTCAAATATTGGCTGTTCTAGCCTAAGCACATTCCAAAATATTGTTCGAGTAGGTACAACATACGAGTATCACAACTTGCTGAGAGTTCGAAACTGATGCTCTTGGTAATATTAATAGTGTGTTTAACTGGTACAGATGTACTGTAAGGTACAGCAAAGTGAAACCCAAGACTATGACAACATAATTACTTCGTTGCATGGTTGCCATTATATAGATATGATGTACAGCCGATGACAGCGAGGTCAGAGTTCGAATTCCGGTCATGTGTACTGAGATTTTTTTTTACCCTAAATAGTTTTCCCCTTTCCCGGTACACTTCTTCTAAATTCAACCTTCATCACTAACTCACTAGCGTAATTAGAACATATGCGTACAACCTGAACAGGTAGTATGACGCGATGCTAAAAGTATATGATGTACGTTGTATACTATGTTCAAAGAGAACCAGTCAAGTAAGCTAGTGTCGACGAAAAGTTATATTTAAATTAGTGAAATGTTTTTACCTAGTCTAATAATTTGTGAATAGTTTGGTTACAAATGTATTGCTAATGATTCATTCTAGGCTGTGCCAATGTGAATCCAAGCAGACAGCAGTCGAACGAGCCAGTGGGGTCGGACAAATAACGAGGTCGCGTGCGTGCCAGCCGTCTGATGGACCTAATTCTCGAGTAAAGATGTCGGCCGTAACAAAGTCAAGGAGAAGCGCTGACAATGCACCCTGGCCACGAGTGAAATGTTGGCGCTCAATTATTCGAGACAGGGCTTAACGTTGAGGCTAGACCACGTGGACAGTCATTCCGTCGAGCAGGACCAACAAACTTGGGGCAGGGCCATGTGGACACTCGTATACCATCCGCAGGAACAAGTGGACAGTTCTCGTCAGGGTTAAACTACGAGGACAAGAAGTCTTCCCGTCGGGGTATATTACGTGGACAGTACTTCCCGTCGGGGTATATTACGTGGACAGTACTTCCCGTCGGGGTATATTACGTGGACAGAACTTCCCGTCGGGGTATATTACGTGGACAGAACTTCCCGTCGGGGTATATTACGTGGACAGTACTTCCCGTCGGGGTATAGTACGTGGACAGTACTTCCCGTCGGGGTATAGTACGTGGACAGTACTTCCACGTCGGGGTATGGTACGTGGACAGTACTTCCTGTCGGGGTATGGTACGTGGACAGTACTTCCTGTCGGGGTATAGTACGTGGACAGTAAGTAGTGCCTTAATCAATCTAGACCAGCGATTCTTAACCGTGGGGCCACGACAGGTTTTTAATCAGTCTTCACATTTCTAACCATGGAGCGACGTATTACTTGCAGTGTCTCCATTTAATGTGTCGACAAGAAGTGTTCTCTTGCAATATTATTATTATCTTCGCGTCTTACTACCCGTTCGGGTTATACGCACTTACACTAATGTGTAATGGTAGGGTGATTGTGAGATGAAATGGAGGACCTACAGTTTAACGTGGAATCCGAACCACGGTGGAGGCCTGGCATTCCTCACATTCACAAGTTGTGATTAATACATGTCTTGTCAGAGGTGAAGGAAGGGTTTGGGAATCAGACAAATCTGTGCCGGGACCGAGGATTGAACCCCGGACCCCCAGCACAGATGTCAGACACCTTACCCCGAGACCGCCAGGTCACCTTACTTATCTTACAGGCTAAAAAAAAAAGGGCACAACTTAAACAATGTCCTCATATGACATTACGCGTTCAGTCTCTGCAGTCTCAGGCCTAACCTATTATATGTGTGCAGATTAGCGCTGAATGTTTTACTGTTTTATAATGAGACTTTTCCCTTACATGCCTTATTGTTAAAGCAAAGTTAAAGAATAAGAATGTTTGTTTGTCTAATATTGTCATACCCGACAATAATAAAAGAGATAAAACTAAAATGCAAGTAACTATACGCTAAGAGAGATGCCCATATTTACCAAGTTTGATAAAAAAACAAAAAAAATGAACTCGTTTATTTCCCTTTCCCCAAAGATTGTGTTATGATAAAAATGTTAATATCGCTTGTATTACATTTAAATTTTCGCAGTTAGTTCCTATGGTGTGGTTTGTTAAGAACATTTCTGTTAGCACAGTACCGGTATAGGAAGTCTAGTACTTTAGTACAGAGGTCGGCAAAAAATTTTTGTAAAGGGCCAAATAGTAAGTATTTTAGGTGCTGTGGGCCAAGAGGGAAACTTTAGGATATTTATGTAAGTGGGCCTACTTAAATAACAGGCCAAAAAAAACAAGTTTTCAGAAATTTACCAAACAAAATGTAACGTAACAATAATAATAAGAAGAAGTACACTACAATTGTGTAAAATATAGTTCTACCAATGTAAAGAATAGAATTGCGTTTTTTTTGAATAAAATTTCATCAAATTGGGGTTCAAAGTTAGTACTCCTTATAATAAAAATTGATTGCAAATGTTCCTTTGAAAATATTTTTGCTTTTTTCACACACGTAGGTGCTGCGAAATACATACATAAAACCCCGAGCATATAATCTTAATTGACTACATTCATCACTTGGAAGACATCTTTTGAAATTTACCTTTTAGCATGTCATCACACTGCAGATTAGTCATTTCCAATTGAAGTTTAGAGAGAAGCTCCTCAATTGTATGGTCAAATGGATTTTGAAATCAGGAAATGTCTCCTGCACTTGCATTAATATCCGAAGAACGCTGCTGGATTTGAATTTGAAAATATAAAATCCATTCTCAGCTCGCGGGCCGTACAAAAAGAAGCTGCGGGCCGTAGTTACTTTATAGAAGAAAAAGTGAGAAAGAGCAAGAACGAGTTGGAAAGAAGGAATAGACAACGAAATACGAGCAAGAAGAATAAAGGATGGCCTATGAAAATATCGACATGGGCTGGGATTGGGTTTCGGAAGATGGCGTGTACCGTTATAAACACACATATATATATATATATATATACACATATGTATGTGTGTGTGTTTCTATGGTGTGGATCGTCCCTTACTCCAGTAGTAGCATCCAAACTTCAATATGTATAACCTAGTTAAACGTTTATGTTATTTTTAAATAAATATGATTAAAATCAATTAATTTTTAAATAAGTGGTTCTCTTAAACTTATGATAGTGACTTTGAATACAAAAATACTAATATTTCAAGTGACCTTGAGGCTTTCGTGAGTGCTGTGTATTAAGTTAGGTTGGAATTAATATATTATATAAGAGTATAAAATATATTATTTAAATTATCACCCAAAAGCATTTTGTGATCTAACGAAAACTTCTCAAAGATAAAAAAAACTGTATATATTATGAACACACAACATTATGCTATTTCCCCAACATTTTTGAAAATCCACTTTGAAACGAGGCGTGAAGGAAGAGCAGTGCCAGAGAAAGGTAGGCAGGCCCATTTGACGAACGAGCCGGAGCCAGTTTCCTTCATCTTGCAAATAATTTCCTTGCCATTATCTCCCGAGGAGCGGTGGGTTTAATTACCAAGCGAAGCTGGCGAGTCAGTTGTGTGATGGTGGGGGAGGGAGTTACGGTGGGAGGGGGGGTTTACGGACGATAAATGAAAGAGGGAGAGATAAACCAGGGACAGTGTGGGTTTACATAAATAGACCTGCACAGAAATTACACTCACGAAACAGAAAGAGTGCATCTGGAAGCATGCACTCGTAGTCCAATACAGCTCACTGGTTAAATGAGGGGGTGGGAGATAAACAGAAAGAGTGCACATCTGAAAACATGCACTCGTAGTCCAATAAAGAAAGCTCACTACATTGGATATCATCTCTGAGGGAATTGTATGGTTCCTAGTGGGAAACAGCGTTGTCATTCTCTAGTTTTCATGTGGTCAATCGCCCCTCAAACGTAAGACAAGTTTCGCAACACTGGTTAGTAGCGGTTGCCAGTAGCTCATTCTTAGCCCAGCACACCACCTTCAGACATAACTGAGAGCGAGGAGATTTGGCAACAGTTGACAGAGAGAGAGCGAGCGAAGATAAAGCTTTCCTCCATAAGACCTGCAGTTCCCTCAGCAATCATATTGGGTGTACTGCCAAATTCAGCGGGAGTGAAATAAACAGAAAGAGTGCATGTCTGGAAACATACAACCGCAATCCAATACAGCTGACTATCAGCTAAATCAGCGCGAGAAAGAGATAAATAACAGAAGCAAACTAAATATTAGTAGGAAACTGCATGATCACTAATGGAGCACAGTACTGTAATTTTCTTATTTTCATGTGGTCAATCTTCCCTAACAAATAAGACAAAGACAAATTTTGCAGCGCTTGTTTATTGATGTTGCCAGTAGCTCCTTCTTACTCAAGCACACACCACCTTCCTACACAACTGAAAGCGGAGCAATATTGTAACAATTAATTGAGACAAAGCGAATATAGAGCTTTTCTCTACAAGACCTGCAGTTCCCTCAACGGTGATATTCAGTATAGTAATTTTGACTTGAACCATTAAGCTATTTCAAGCTGCTAAGTGCTAACATATTTAGTAAATAATACAAATCTGAAAGATATATTCCTGCATATGACCATGACCATGGGTGTCAGCATAGAAGGTTTAGATTTGGATTTAAAAAAATTAACTGTACGCCACACATTAGCGTCACAATTAGCTACTCAAATAAATAATATAAGATTTAGTCTATAAACTGAATTATAAATACTAAGCATGTGATGAGGCTGAGTCATGCCTGATAATGAAGAACCAAAATTGAATACAAGAAACCAATCGGCCCTAAAGCTTTTGTTTGAAGCGCTCTTTCCATCTTGATAGTTCCGTAAATTTGATAATACGTCATCTCCCTTTTAAATAAAAATTACTACAGCGTTATATCCCCCACTTTTTGAACGGAAACTTTGCTGGAATAAGCTACGCGACTTCTAAACATAGGGGGGACATGTTGACACATATGGTTGGAAATTTTGCCAGGAGGGGGATATAATTTCAACTGGTGTGTAAAAACTTTATTTAAATTTGTAAATTAGTTCAAAAGCCGTAAAGAATTGACACAAATAAAAAAAATCCTATGCACAGAGATTGCTCGAATGTGTAGTAGGCCCTATATATTTTATAGTTTTCACGTCTATGTGTAGTTTTGAAATAGTTTTTGTAACTGCCGAATTTGTGCAGCTTCTGTCCTGGCAATGCGAGTTAAAGAAATTATGATAATATATTTTAATCATACCATATGAGAATAGGCCTACTTTGTGCATTACAAACTTGGTTTGAATTAAATTAAATTAAATATATTTATTTTCAATTTGTTGGTAATTTTGGACGGGTGCAGGTAAGCCGATCGACCAAAAAACCGGTAGACACGAGAGGACAAAGTGATCGACACGACTTGGATCAACTGCTAGACACACTCATGTAGAGAAGGTTCAAGTGATAGAAAACAGGTCGACAAAATAAAACAAATATTTGGACGAGTGAGAAGGTAAAGTGGTCGACACATGAGGACTAACAAGTAAACAAACGGTATGGTGGGTGCAATCAAGGGCGGGACCAGTGACCGACAAGCTGATACATTGAGAACCAACTGGATCACACTCTATAGTGTATTTAAGTTAAGTAAACGTTCAGTTGATCGTGATCCCGACATCAGCCACTGCAATGCTACACATGTCGGTACTAGAATGTTTAAGAAAACATATTGAGTTTCTGGTGACGGGGCGATCGGGTTTGAAGAAGCAGGCACCATCCCTCAGATTTCACACGCCTTTCTGCCCTCCTCCTCCTCCTCCTCCTTAGGGGATGACATTTTAAGACTCCTCAAAACCGTCTTACCCAGTTCTAGAAAGGAGCCTTAGTTTTAAATTTCTAGGCGCTATCTTCACTTGCTTAAAAATATACACTAGTGAATTTTGAAAACTTTCAAACACCCCTTTTCATCCTGTAGAGATAGAATTCGAATTATTATTTTGGCATAGTTTTTATAAATACCCCCTGAAGTACAACTATGCAAAATTTCAGCCTTCTACTGTAGATAAACGGGAACTGGGATGATTAGCTATCCATACCAGTAGTCATGCAGTTTAAGGCATCGGGCTCGCAATATGTTTTATCTAAGTATCTTACTGTGTAATACTATGACAAGTTTCAGCCTTCTATCTATTCAGGAAGTGGGAGAATTAGTGAGAGTGGGTTAGTGAGTGAACGAGGGATTTTTCTTGTATATATAGAGATATTATATTACAAAATAAGTATTGATAGGATGTATAATACTGGGTCCACCAAAAAACTCCAACATTTTGAAAGTGTTTTTTTAAGGTTTCACAGACCGCTGTGATTCTTAATGGGACGGAAGCAGAGACTCACAAAGTTCACGTGACAATTTCAAAGTGAGTGTCAGAGTGAGAGAGTGGCGCTGCAGCTGCAGTCAGTCATTATATAAAATGGCAACTCCAAGCGAGCGAGCACAGGCTGTGTGTGTTGGTATACAGAAACATCGCTCCCTCAGGTGCGACAAAACTTCCTCCGTGTCCTCAATAAGGACCCTCCAAAATTCAAGACAGTAAAGAAGTGGTGTGGTCAGTTTTTGGTGACCAGTAGTGTGTTCAAAGGAAATTCCGGCTTCTCGGAAGAGGCTGTAGAAAATGTGCTAATATCATATCAAAAGAAGCCTTCGGAAGTCAGTCAGAAGAGGAGCGAGAGAACGTGGAACGAAACAGTTAACAGTTCATAAAGGTCTTCACCGTCGATCACGCTTTGATTTTACAGGAACTCAAAGACCCGCCAAAACGACAATCATTTGCAATCGCTATGCTGGATCGCAATGATGATAATTTTCATTCCATCACACCACGTTTTCGGACGAGGAAGCATTTTACATTTCGGGGAAAGTGAAATGGCATAAAGTGCATATTTGGGGATCGAAAAATCCACATGTAGTTGAAGAACACCTGCGTGATTGTCCTCATGTTAATGTGTGGTGTGGTCTCATGCATAATCTGTTGCTGGAAACACAGTCACTGACGTGGTATACCTGGATATGCTAAGGATGGTGCCCCGCCACATTGGATAGCTCATGATGGTCGCGTTCCCCAACATTACCCCAATAGATTTATTACTATGGAATTGGATAGCTCATGATGGTCGCGTTCCCCGACACTACCCCAATAGATTTATTACTATGGAATTGGATAGGTCATGATGGTCGCGTTCCCCGACATTACCCCAATAGATTTATTACTATGGAATTGGATAGCTCATGATGGTCGCGTTCCCCGACAGTACCCCAATAGATTTATTACTATGGAATTGGATAGGTCATGATGGTCGCGTTCCCCGACATTACCCCGATAGATTTATTACTATGGAATTGGATAGCTCATGATGGTCGCGTTCCCCTACATTACCCCAATAGATTTATTACTATGGAGGTATGTCAAAGACAAAGTGTACTCTACGAAAGTAATCAGCATAATGGATTTGAGACAGCACACAACAGAGGCCGTCAACTCTGTCATAGTACACATTTTTGCAAAGCACATCTCGTGAAATTGACTACAGACAAGACATTCTTTGTGCCACTAAAGGTTGAGTTTTACTATCAGTTTCATGTTTAATAATGATTCTGTAGATATTTTTCTTCAAACTGTATGTGTTTGAAATGTTGGGAGTCTCATAGTGGACATCCTGCATGGTTTTATATGTTGTCAGCCACCTGGGCCACTCTTAACTGGATCCATGACGTTTGCCTCACGTGTCGACCGCTTGCTCTTCCTGTACACGAGTTTGTCGAGCAGTTGCTCCAAGTCATGTAGACAACTTGATCAATATCCCCTTCCAAATATGTTTAGTTTGTTGATCACTTAGAATGGTTCAGTTTTGGAAAGCCTGTTCAATGAAATCATAGAGGGTTGATTACGAATAACTGTCCAAAACCTAACAACCTTCACCGGACCAACCTTGGTGGCCCTGGAGAGGCGCACACTAATTATCTCATAAATCAAAATAATTATCAAAATTAAAGTCAAATTTAATATTAAAAATATTAAACTTAATTTGATATCGCTCAAAAATATGCAACTACAAACATATCATAGAAGCACTGAGAAATGTCCTTAATACAAATAATTTAATATAGCAATACAACATTAGGTCTATAATTTATATATAGCTCGCATCGGTGGGCACGCGGAATAAAATGTCAGGCTCATCTTGTTGGTTTTCCAATAACGGGACGCTCGGGGTTCTGAATTCCGAACGGGTGTACTGAAGGGTTTTCTCTTAAATAATATATCATTCTCCCTCCATGCAAATGCGTGTATAGTTCCTCTAAATGTTGCCTTCCATTAACCCCGTTAAAATGCGCATAGTACAGACTGATGGTAAAAAACAGTGGTAAAAAAACCTTCTTTGCATTTAGTCAATTCAATTAATAATATTTCTTAAAGTTAAAATATGTTTCTTGATGTTGGTAGCTTTTAGTTAAAGGTTGAGCTGAAGTCGTGCGCTAGTATTTTGGGGGGAGCTGAATTGTATCCCCCCGGAAAGGTATCCTTTACGACAGTTTTGTAATAAACTGCTTTTGTGAAAAACTGGAATTTTACCCACCTGAATTATACCCCCCCAAAACTGGAATTGTATCCCCTCGGAAAGGTATCCTTTCCGACAGTTTTGTAATAAACTGCTTTTGTGAAAAACTGGAATTGTACCCACCTGAATTATACCCCCCAAAACTGGAATTGTATCCCCTCGGAAAGGTATCCTTTCCGACAGTTTTGTAATAAACTGCTTTTGTGAAAAACTGGAATTGTACCCACCTGAATTATACCCCCCAAAACTGGAATTGTATCCCCTCGGAAAGGTATCCTTTCCGACAGTTTTGTAATAAACTCCTTTTGTGAAAAACTGGAATTGTATCCACAAATGGCTGACTTGAGGTTTAACAGAAGGAACGTTTAACGTAAAAGCTTTGTCACACTTCTGGTAGAGGGCAGCAGAATGGAATCTTCTTCACTTACTACTTGTATACTAGAGTGCAGCCAAATCAGTATGTTAATTCAATCAAATTATTTAAATAAGTTTAAGTAATTATTTGAAATTCGTAGACTCCTATAAAGCTGCCAAGATTACATAGAATATTAAAAAGTATAGCGTTTTAGATTATTTCTGTGCTGCAGAAGTATTTTCTTAAACATGAAGTATTCATTCCCTTTAAAGATTGCAGTGCATACTAGAACATTAATTTGTAACCTTATTTAACTTGTAAGATTTTTTTTCAGGTCAATATATTTTAGAGCATGTATCGATTTCTATAATTTTAAAGAAACAAATCTTTTATTTTATTTGCCACCAGACTTTAACCACTATGTTAAAAAATGAATATTGAAAATCTAGCTTTAATTTATTCAATTATAGTGAGAAATGAGACATTTTGATGAATTCTGGCAAGAATTTTATTAATGTGAATTGGCAGCACTGCTTATCTCACTTCCTATGCTCAGTGAGTTCTAGTGATGGGAAGAATCGAGTAACAGTAGTCGACTACACCTTTTGTGTATCGTAATCGGTTGAACTCGATTCTTCCAGAAATACTCAAGTAAAAGTAGTTGGGCCCTGTTCTTCTTTTAGTTGCTCCTTTTCTTTATCTTCAGATATAATACACAATATTGATTGGTATGTTTAACGTGTTATATTAATACAAAATCTTTTTTCCCATATAGTTCATTTTTCAGTCATACTCTTATCAGCGCAAGATTTAGAACAACATTCAATCCCCATCCGACATTTTATCAATAATACATCTCTGACCATATCGGGAATGGAACTCAGGACACCTAGCCTGGTTGCCACACACACTACTAACTGTGGTAGTGTTGAATTTATACTAGGTGACTCGTTAAAGATTCGAGCCCCAACCTGATTACTAACGGTGACAGTATAACGAGTGTAATAGTCCTTAGACCGATCGACCCCCTAGTGGGGGTAACAGATTTCTTCATTCGGAAGTAAATAAATGGTATGATAGTGTATTTATTGTGGCTGCGCATAAAATAAACTTTGAAAATTTAATATTGCCTCGGCAATTGCAGCACAACCCAGTCTATTGAACTATACGAACGAAGAATATATTATTAATTTTGATGTGAATGATAAGAGCTGACATAACTCTTCAGTGTTCAACGTCACAACTGTCTAAGTGTGACACGCTCTTCAAGACCGGGTATGGTGCCAGTTAAGACAAACACTCTGCAACTTAAAAACACCACCATACATAAATTATCTAGATTTGACATCTACAACGATTTTAAAATGTGGCTAGATCATCGTTGTAGATGTCAATTCTAGATAATTAGACATGGTCAAACTATTTAATTTAAGCTAAGGATGAAAAATAGTAGGTTCAATAAGCCTAGTCTTACACAGATCAAAACAGCCAATGAGCAATTTGATTTCGATGTTTCTGTCTGAAATTTTTGAACTGTCGTCTGTTTTACAATGTATGAGAAAGATGGAAACCTTCGGGTATTTCTCTTTCTCTTAATACATGCTTGATAAAACATTGTGTTATACTTTACAATTTTATGCGAATTTTTAATATATGTCAGGCTATATTATATTTCGTGTGATGAATGGTTACTAAAATATCTAAATATCATTAATATGTACAATACCATTATAAATGTATGTACCAAATAATAAATACCAATAGGTCGTTTCGCTCTTAAATTGCAGTAGATGCGCTTATGGACATTTACGTCTCTTTCTATCTCATTGGTTTTTCCGTTAACACTATCCTTTTTTATAACCAGCGGAGTTGCAATTGTGTAGCTCAAGAATGAACACAATTATTTATACGAAATAAGCACCCATTATTTATTATACAACATTCACTGATGCATCTACTGAAAGCAATATATACTAAAAAACTGATTCTTAAACCACCTTTTTTCACCCAAATTATGAAAATTAACATTGTCTCCAAGCTTCAAAAGTCTACATATAAATATCACGCCATAAGTATATTTCCACTAGTGTGGGAAAGACAGTAATTTTATGGTGGTTGTAATAATTGTGGTGAACATCACCTGCGAAATCTTACCTGGTATTTGGAACCAATTAAATAACTTGCATACCTCTTAAAATGTTTATAGGAAAACATGAAAAAGTTGTCTTGTAATAAACTTTTTTATTTCGATTTTAAATGAGTCTACCTATATTATGTTTTTGATATTAAAATAATAGTTCAAGTTTATTTGCGAAACATAATAATTTATGTATGGTGGTGTTTTTAAGTTGCAGAGTGTTTGTCTTAACTGGCACCATACCCGGTCTTGAAGAGCGTGTCACACTTAGACAGTTGTGACGTTGAACACTGAAGAGTTATGTCAGCTCTTATCATTCACATCAAAATTAATAATATATTCTTCGTTCGTATAGTTCAATAGACTGGGTTGTGCTGCAATTGCCGAGGCAATATTAAATTTTCAAAGTTTATTTTATGCGCAGCCACAATAAATACACTATCATACCATTTATTTACTTCCGAATGAAGAAATCTGTTACCCCCACTAGGGGGTCGATCGGTCTAAGGATTATTACACTCGTTATACTGTCACCGTTAGTAATCAGGTTGGGGCTCGAATCTTTAACGAGTCACCTAGTATAAATTCAACACTACCACAGTTAGTAGTGTGTGTGGCAACCAGGCTAGGTGTCCTGAGTTCCATTCCCGATATGGTCAGAGATGTATTATTGATAAAATGTCGGATGGGGATTGAATGTTGTTCTAAATCTTGCGCTGATAAGAGTATGATTGAAAAATGAACTATACGGGAAAAAAGATTTTGTATTAATATAACACGTTAAACCTACCAATCAATATTGTGTATTATATCTGAAGATAAAGAAAAAGAGCAACTAAAAAAAGAACAGGGCCCAACTACTTTTACTTGAGTATTTCTGGAAGATCCGAGTTCAACCGATTACGATACACAAAAGGTGTAGTCGACTACTGTTACTCGATTCTTCCCATCACTAGAACTCACTGAGCATAGGAAGTGAGATAAGCAGTGCTGCCAATTCACATTAATAAAATTCTTGCCAGAATTCATCAAAATGTCTCATTTCTCACTAGAATTGAATAAATTAAAGCTAGATTTTCAATATTCATTTTTTAACATAGTGGTTAAAGTCTGGTGGCAAATAAAATAAAAGATTTGTTTCTTTAAAATTCTAGAAATCGATACATGCTCTAAAATATATTGGCCTGAAAAAAAATCTTACAAGTTAAATAAGGTTACAAATTAATGTTCTAGTATGCACTGCAATCTTTAAAGTGATGAATACTTCATGTTTAAGAAAATACTTCTGCAGCACAGAAATAATCTAAAACGCTATGCTTTTTAATATATGATATATAATCTTGGAAGCTTTATAGGAGTTTACGAATTTCAAATAATTACTTAAACTTATTTAAATAATTTGATTGAATTAACATACTGATTTGGCTGCACTCTAGTATACAAGTGGTAAGTTAAGAAGGTTCCATTCTGCTGCCCTCTACCAGAAGTGTGACAAAGCTTTTACGTTAAACGTTCCTTCTGTTAAACCTCAAGTCAGCGATTTGTGGATACAATTCCAGTTTTTCACAAAAGGAGTTTATTACAAAACTGTCGGAAAGGATACCTTTCCGAGGGGATACAATTCAGTCCCCTCGTATTTTGAGCGCCAAGACAACGCGCGCAAAAGCGTTTTAGTGTATGGGTGTGAACACCGCCGGCCGGAGCGGAGGATTTGTAATTCACAGTTACGAGAAAGGAATTCTCCCGAGTAGAGTGGGAGTTAGACGAGTGGGTGGGAAGCGTCCAAGGGGCGCAGAGGGGGTGGAGGCGGGCAGACCACGAGCGAGGGGAAAGGGGGGTTGGGGGGTTGGGGGGTAGTTCACAATCCAGGCTGTTCCCTCGTTTTATCAAAGTAATTTGAAGTTTCATTTTGGACAATTTCTGCTCTCCTAAACTTTATTTGGGAAGCTGTGGAATGTTCTTTTAAGAGAAAGCCGGCAACGTTTTAAAGACTCGACAATTCAATATTCATTTTCACACCACATTTCTAGACGGACACAGGATGGTGAAGATAACAGAGTGATATGAATAATCGAGGGGTGGGTGTAAACTTTATCCGCACCTTCAAGAACCTTAAAGGGCACATGTGGCGCATTATTTAAGATGTATACCTCAATTTTCTTACGAATTGACATATGACAGACATAAAAAGTTACTAAGTCTATTTTCACTTACATACGTCAGGTCATGTAATCTTAGGCCACCATTTATGAGAGAGGTAGACAGTCCGACTCCTAAGCTCAGTCGGTAGCGTGTCTGTCTACTGAGTAAAGGGTCTCGGGTTAGATTCCTAGCATGGCCGAAAAATAAATGATTGGTGAAAGTGGGTTTCCCTTTTCAAAGTGATGAATTAACGGCCGGGAGCTGGATGCTGTGTCTGTTCTAGATTATTTCATACCTCGTGTGTTGATATATAGTCGGGTCAGGTGCACGTTAAATACCCCAAATAAATATTTTGGAGGTTATCATTTCCTATAAAATAACACCAATAATATGGTGTAATGGTAGTACTATTGACCGCAAAAGAAGAAAAAAATAAAAAAGCTGGTACTTTCTAAGGGTGCTACAAATGTCAATTCGTAAGGAAATCGTGCCCTAGTTTGTTATTTTAAAATAAAGCTCACCTTAAAATGAGTTGGAAAAGTATCAACATGTTTGATAGTTTAAAAAAAATGTATATGTTATATTTACTTATTTATAATTTGACTGGCAATCCTCACATTCACAAGTTGTGATTAATACAGGTCTTGTCAGAGGTGAAGGAAGGTTTTTTTTTATGTGTATACATTTAGAAAATCTTTTTTAAATTAAATATTTAATACACCCATTTTTAAGATGCCAAATAAAAATGCGTATGTAAACTTAGTCGATGCAATGAGGTCATTAGCTCCCTATAAATAAAATAAAAAATATAGTTTAATCCCATAAGGAAAAACTATAGTATTTCATCAGTATTACACGATGATACAATACAGTATATTAAAAAGCGTAACTAAATACATAAAATAGTAGGCCTGCTAAAATGTTAAAAACGGGTTCAAATAATATGAGACAAACCCCAGATGAGATTCTCTATAAAAAAAATGATATTCAAATTTTCACCTGGCGTATAAAAGTGAGAAAACAATTCCATTCGCACTATTGCGTAATAGCAAAGGTCATCATTAAAATAAAGTGCCAGAGAATAAGGACATACCCGAGACTCTCCACCAAAATAGGGTAACACTAGGGGTAGTGTCATAGCCTTTTCACACATCCCCTCTTACAGAGTGCAGAGTGCAGTACAGAGTGCTACCACCCGCTTAGGTGGCCGCATGGTACAAGGAGTCACTCCCACAATATACTAGGCTGACGATGACAGGGATATGGGGGTTCGAATCCCGGTCGGGTGAACTGGGGTAGTTTTTTTTTTACAAAAGGGTTTACCACTCTTCCTCCACGCAAATGAGCATACACTTCCTCTAAATTCAACCCTACTCTTCCTTGACACATTAACTTAATTAGTACGTATATGTGTGTAACCTGAACAGGTAGTAAGAAGCGGTACAGTTAAAAAGCAGACCATAGGTTATGAATCTCAGGTGTATGTTTTCCCGACACCAAGTCAGGTGTGTGCTAAAACTTCGTTATAATGCAATGTTACAACACTTCCGAAACTTATTGAGCGCAATAAAAGAGAAAGTCTGATTGAATAAACAAGTGACGCAAGAATATTCAAGACCCAACGATACTAATATAATAATGCGATTAAAATTTATATTTACATATTTTTATATCAATATTTATGATTGAAACTAGCGCGACATTCGCTGAAAAAGCGTTTAAGCACTAACTCTATTGGACAATACAACCTTTAATGCGATAATGAGAATTACTAAGATTTTTTTCTAATCCATAACATTTTGGCGGAAGTTTAACATGTGGGAATAAGGGTGCTATCTTGGAAAAAAACAAGTAGCAATGTCTCAGCCCACCCCAGCAACGCCTAACCGGTCAGGAAGCCGGTGTCCGCTTTATTTGGGTGTGTAATTATTTGGGATTATACCTGACCTTCTGCCTCGGCCTAGCATATTATGTTCCAATAGTCAATGTTGTTTCTACAATCGATAGTCAGTGTTGTTTCTACAATCGATAGTCAAACTAAGAAATTTCATGAAATATACATTTTTAATTTATATTTGCAATGATCAATACTGCCACATTAATAAAATAAACAAATAGTGTTAGGCTGAAAAAAAAATTAAATAGACAATAATGAATACTAAAAAATTATAATAAATTTAATGATCGTGGTATAAAAAGAAAAGTATGTATAGACCTAAAATATTTCAAAGTTTGCACCATGCATGTCTCGATAAACTAAATTTCAGCACCATATATTAATTACTTTATCTAAATAATGGTACATGAAAAGCATAAAATAGCAAGTTTGACCCGTGATCACTAGTGAACTGTAATTATATGAAATCGATTAACTCACTATTTATAGATCATAGCCATATACTTGTTAAAATAGTGAAATACAATATTTATTGTCGATTGAGCTTAATTATATCGATACTATTCCATCCCCCCTCCTCCCAAATGTAATATCGATGTACAGTTGTAAATACAGTAAGGATGAGGTAAGACTAAGAGAATAAGACAGTCACAAAAGCTACTAAATCTACTTTCATACATCCATACGTCAAGTTATGTAATTAGTATATGTCATTGGAGATGTGTAACGGGAACAATTTTCCTCGCATAATTTAAATTTCCAAGTTAAACAACAAATGTATAAATTAAAATTAAAGGGAAAAAATAAAAATAGTTCATAAGTGTTTTTGGATTAAAGTTTTTGCACTTTTTGACAGTATTTTTTTAAATTATAATTATTATATGGTAAAAAGTTTTTAAAGCTGACCGCAAAACAAGGACTTGTATTTTCATAACTGCTCTTTCTATCGGCTTTTTAATGAACTAGTTGTAAAGGCTAAGGGGTCATTTGACAGATCTACTGGTTGACAAGATCACAAGCATAACAGGGCCCCGGTAAGCAAAGTGGGTCACTTGCACAGGTTCAGTCAGTCCCTTAATTTTGACATTTTCAAAATAAAATAAAAAATTGTTGGTAAAATTTGATTAAATAGCTTTAATTTAAATTGAAGGGTGCAGAGTAAAAATTACAATTCGTACATTTTCCAGGACAACAATTTTTATATTTAAAACGCCATAATTACCCCAGCAAACACTATTTTTGTTATTAATTTAAATATGACAGACCTCTTTTTACTATAATCTAAAGTGCCTTAGAAAGATATCATGATTGTCCAACAGATGGCAGCACTAACTAAATTTGAGCTAAAAGTGGACTTTCCCCCTTTTCCCCTCCAACCCTTCCATTGCAATCGTACATTTTCACAATAATAGTAAAAAAGAAGAAAATAAAAGAATTGTCGAAGCAACTTTATTCTACCCGTCGTCTTTGGCTTCCAGAGCCAGTCCTCGTTCTTGTGCTCTACTCAAAAACATGTTGGTTGACGTTGTATTTATGTTAGTTGCCTCGATGAATCAACTAAAGTAATATTATATTTAATATTCATTTAACATAACTTCATCGTAAAACGTTAGTAGAAGGAGTGTGGAAAACTTCGACTTGGCTTCGAAAAAAATTCCAACTTCAGTAAAATTATGGCCAGCTAAAATATTATATTTTGTTCAATAATTGACATTCTGAGCTGTTTTGTATATTATAAACTAATATTAATATTTTTTTTTAATCTGTAGTGTACTTGAATGCTGCGATTATAGCTCAGCGTATCAAATTAATACTAAATATCACACACAATAAATTTGTGTAAAAAACATCCAAGTTATTTTACTGCTTAGAGTTGTATATTTAATCATAATATAATATTTTTAAAGCATAAAACAACGAAGAAAAAAAAATTCGAACTTCAATTCGGCTTCGAGAATCATTCATATTAGAGTTCACCTCGAATTGAAAAAATGGGCTTGGCATACTGCTAGTTGGTAGGATAGATACCTGGCGCCCGAATACAAAGCGCTATAATCTAGCGGCCACGAGTAACTAACACACAGGTATCGAGAACAATCAAGGAGTATATTTGGCCGGTCAGGATACAAATACGTCCGGTGATAATAAACCAAGTGCATTTTGACAATGACATTTTCTATTTTCTCCTTGTTGCGAGTCTAACTTAAATAGTATACATATTTGTTACTGAGTGTGCGCATGCGGAATAAACGGTAAATCGCTGGTTTGCCGGTGATAGAAAGACCAAGATTTGAACTGGCAAAGCTATCAGAGCTGGGTTAGTCGATGCAATGAAGCATAGCGCCTTAACTATCTTAACTATCACATACAGACAATAATGAACAAATACATTTTCAAAACAGCTAAAATAATTATCTACTAATAGGATAAATATTTCCTATACAGAACTTTAATTTCTGTGATAGTTAGTAGCGTTGATTTTTATTTTAAAATTGTAATTAGCTTAGATATAGTTACACAATTTAATAAAAGTAGTTTATATATAAAACCACTTTATAGAAGGTTTAATGCACTGTCACTAGCCTTTATTTAAGAACTAAATTAATATTTAATATTTAGCACCGCGTCTTACTACCCGTTCGGGTTATACGCTTAAGTACTAATTACTCTAATAGATTAGGAATTGGGAGGGTTGAATTTAGAGGAAGTGAACCCGCATTTGCGTGGAGGGAGAGTGAAAAACCATTTAGGAAAAACCACCCCCAGTTCACCCGACCGAGATTCGAACCTCGATCTCCCCGTCCTCGGCGGTCGAGCTCAACACGACTAGCGCGTTAGCCAACTACGCCACCGAGGCGGGTTTAAGAACNACCTCGATCTCCCCGTCCTCGGCGGTCGAGCTCAACACGACTAGCGCGTTAGCCAACTACGCCACCGAGGCGGGTTTAAGAACTAAAGAGTAGTGCATAAATTTAGTATATTTTAGTGATTTTTATTTTAACATACAGAGAAATATATGATGCGGTGCACCGCACAGACTCTTTAATCTTAAAATAGAGATTTTAATGAAAATTTGCAAAATAATATACATTGTTGCAGATACACTCCACCAAAGAGCATACATAAACAATGAGAAAAGACGAGCATCTTTGTCCACTAAAGAAAATAATAATCAATTTCATATTTCAAACTAAGTATTCCATAAAAAAAATGTATATATTTGCTTATAGCTTAGAAACTATTGATTTTATAAAAATATATTCTAGATAATAGCACTACAACAAGCTAAGTAATTTCGTATCTCAAAAAGTTGCGGAGATATGGTCAAAATTGGAAATTTCTGCTTATGTGTAGTACCCTCAAAGTCATTTTCATGGAAAAATAAAAATTGTTAATTTGTTGTAATGTTAACAATGTTCGGATACAAAATTTAATCAAAATTGTTTGAGCAGATTTTGAGAATATTTGATTTTTTCCCCTTTTTTGCCCTTCAGTAAACTACCATTTATTTCAGGGTTCGGTGTATGATTCCAAAAACTCCTCTTTATGAAAACCCTAGTTACCAAGTTTTATCCCGATCGGTAAACTGGTTTTGGCTTTAGTTCGAGATACACCACAGACGGACGGACAGACATAAGGCATCGAAAAAACACAAAAACAACTTTTTCGATTTCAGGGGGTCATAAAACAACCTTTATCAAAATTTCGAGTTCGATTTTTTTGAAGACCACAATACTTCTTTCTTCAAGGGGTCGAGAGAAAGTAAAAAAAAAATGCAATCTCTTAGTGACAAAAAAAACTTCAAATAGTAATTAACATATTTTCAAATAATTCATACACATTACGTAGAGAAGACCAAATAATACCCAAGACAGGTTCCTGGAAAATAGGGTTGGTTACATGAAGTGTTGCCATTCTCTCTCATTAATCTCCAGAGAAATACTTATGTGTAGTTAAAATATAGACTAGTATTTTCATTACGTTGTTTTAGATTAAATAGTTTTCCAAAAATAGTCAAGGATGTGACAGCACTAAAGCGTGGAGCTAAATTTTTTGAGCAAAATGTATTGTTCTTTCTTTGATACCATTTGTGAAAGTTTTGGCTGGAACAGAATGTACCCCTTTCTCCACGACAGCTCGTAGTCTGGGTCTCTCAAGTAAACTATCCTTTCTCACCCTCTTTGACGACGAGCAGAAAAATGGTTAAATTTATGAGCCCGCTTTGAGAGCGGTGGTTGGATTATCTCGTTGCGCCCGAACGGTTATAAGGCCCCAGGGACACCCCTGCCACAGGTTCCCAGCAAATACGGGCATAGAGGCCAGTCAAGGAGGAGACATAGCAACTGGACCGGATCTAGTAGTCTATAATCCCCCCCTCCCACGCGCTTAAGTTTAATTTTAGTTGACATAAAAATAAAGTGAAAAAAATTATATAAGTGTGGCCAACTAAAATATAAAAAGAAGAAAGGAACAGTCTAAGTCCATGTTAGGTATTTTACAGCTACGGCTAAAAGATGGGATGTTACTTTTGTTGACTAGGTCAGTTTACTTGGGTTGTCGATAGCTTGTGAGAGGTGTGGATTGAGGGAGACGGTACCTACAGTCTATTACATGTATACATCAAGTCATAATATGGTGTGTCGGGGGACAATTGGAGGGTGGAGTTGGGGGGCAAAACTTGGTTATTATTAGGGCCCGGATGTTGATGACGTAAAAAATTTAAAATATACACTTTAAAATGCTAAAAAATGACTTTATTAAATTACCTAAAACTTAAGAAAATGCACCATAAAAAAAGATCTTATAAATGTTTAGAAAAAACTAAGAAAATAGGTACAAACTAATTTATGTTCTTTTAATTCACCTTAGTCTGAGTTGCACTGGACTACAAATGTCGAAAGTGAAGGATCTACGGTTATCTGCCAGCAAGATTGTATACCTCGAAAATCTGCATTCTACATCAAGTGATGTGATTGGAGTGTACTTGAATTGGGTAATATTTATTACCACAGAGTATATCTGAGATTTGACACAAAGTTTACATGCAAGAGCTGTAGCAATTTTTCCACGAGCGTTGTTAACACAATTCTCCACATGTTTGACTAGTGAAATAGAATCTACCATTGGCTCGCCCCTTTTTTTCCAGTGATGTGATAGTTGTCGACAATAATGCAAAGTTCGACTTAATAAATGCCAAACTGCCCTCCATGTTTGGGGCTCAGAGAACACATCTTGAGCAATTAGTATTGAAGCAGCCTCTTCACAGTCAAAACTCTGTACTACCTGGAAATGTTCACAATAATACAACCATGTGCTCCAGCGTGTGATTATTGGTTGTGGTGGTAACGCAATGTCCGGTGCTTCTGCTTTGAAATGTGCAACTCGTGAGGGTACTTTTAAGAAAACCCTTTTAATGTTCACCACAAGCCTGTCTACAGTGGGATGGTTTGCTCGCACTTCTTCACAAACTCTATGTAGACCATGTGCTAGGCACGTGACATTCACCATTTTAGAGTAAAGTGCCTTCAATGAATCAGCTGCTCGTACCATACATGATGCTGCATCACTTAGAGATAAAGCACATAGTCATGTTTTATGCCCTCAGGCCACATAAGAAACATAGCACTGTCAAACATTTATTTTAATTCACCTTAGTCTGAGTTGCACTGGACTACAAATGTCGAAAGTGAAGGATCTACGGTTATCTGCCAGCAAGATTGTATACCTCGAAAATCTGCATTCTACATCAAGTGATGTGATTGGAGTGTACTTGAATTGGGTAATATTTATTACCACAGAGTATATCTGAGATTTGACACAAAGTTTACATGCAAGAGCTGTAGCAATTTTTCCACGAGCGTTGTTAACACAATTCTCCACATGTTTGACTAGTGAAATAGAATCTACCATTGGCTCGCCCCTTTTTTTCCAGTGATGTGATAGTTGTCGACAATAATGCAAAGTTCGACTTAATAAATGCCAAACTGCCCTCCATGTTTGGGGCTCAGAGAACACATCTTGAGCAATTAGTATTGAAGCAGCCTCTTCACAGTCAAAACTCTGTACTACCTGGAAATGTTCACAATAATACAACCATGTGCTCCAGCGTGTGATTATTGGTTGTGGTGGTAACGCAATGTCCGGTGCTTCTGCTTTGAAATGTGCAACTCGTGAGGGTACTTTTAAGAAAACCCTTTTAATGTTCACCACAAGCCTGTCTACAGTGGGATGGTTTGCTCGCACTTCTTCACAAACTCTATGTAGACCATGTGCTAGGCACGTGACATTCACCATTTTAGAGTAAAGTGCCTTCAATGAATCAGCTGCTCGTACCATACATGATGCTGCATCACTTAGAGATAAAGCACATAGTCATGTTTTATGCCCTCAGGCCACATAAGAAACATAGCACTGTCAAACATTTAGGATAATATAATAATAATACTCCGGTGGTCAATAAAAATATTCCACCTGGTCCATTCAATTCTAATGTTCCAATCACGACAATGGCTACATAGCGCCCAACAACCTCAGTGGTTTCATCGACAAAAACCCATAATTTCTTCCCGCGAGTACTGCACCTTATTTTATTTAAAGTTTCTTTTTAGCATTGTGGTAAATAATTCTTACGTAAAGTCGACTCGTCTGGTATTTCTTGGTTTGTGTATTTTTCCAAAAATGCATGTAATTTTGGATTAGATAGTTAATATAGTGGAATGTTTGCTGACACTAACACGTCACACAATCCTTTACCAAACTGTGAGCACTTGGAGGATGTTGAAGCAACTGAAGGTAGCAAGCGTTGAACTGCTGCTTTCTTTGATGCTTCCATCAGTTGAAAACACACTTTCACCAAACTCGGCTACTGTTAGTTTTAAATGAACATACACACTAGGTTTAATTTTAGGCATTTTCAAAGTGGTGTTGAAACGCTACAGTGTACTGCACACCACAAATCTACACTAACTGCACGGCGCACGCTGTGTCGGCTGTCAACTGTTCATGGAAAAACTACGCCTTTTCCTTCTCCTTCCACCCTTACAGCTGTATGCGCCAGAGAAGTGCTTGTGACTTAAGGTAATATTCCAGACAGTCCATTCCGCAAATAACTTGCTTCGAGCAAAAGCGAGTGAAAGCTTCTTTTTGTATAGCCAAATAATCTTCAGCCAGTTATTAGCAAAATAATATGATGTTAAAATGTTTTAAGTTTTATTTCAGTATTTTGAAATAAGTGTTTTTTATAAACTACTACTTAAGGCTTGGAGACGTAATTTCGTAAAATAATTTGGCAACATGACAAAATGACCTAAAGAGCACAAAATTCTTCAAAAAATGACCGAATAATTCTCCAAAATCAAAGAAAATGCCCTTAAGATTCAAAAACAGCAAAAAATGCAAAAAAAATGCAAAATAAAAAGGATATATTTGTAAACGGGATGCCTTGAACAGAGTTGATATATATTGAAGCATTGCACCAGACCGCTCAGTAAAAAGATGACATGGCATCAACATCCTAGCCCTATTTATTATCAAATACTTGAGCCAAGCTTAAAATTATTTTAACTATATATTGATGATAAACTTAACATAAAATTCAAACAAATAATGGCAATTAGATATGAAAATTTCTCGATACAATTTTCAGATCGTTAAATCCCTGAAGAACACTTTGATTTGTTACCAAAGTATTATGGTACCCATACACGGACTGACAGTTTCAGCCTTCAGTTCACTTTGCGCCACACAAACAAACACACACACACACACACAGAGGCCGACTGGAGGTGGTTGCCTTCAGTTCCACGAATCGCTCACAAAATTATGTGTGTGTGTATCGGTATATTGGCAGTCCCTATCTTCAGTCCTCAACTTTCAAATGATTGAAAAACTTTGTTTGAGGCCGCAGTCCAAAATGAGTGATTTAGCTAGCAACCAGCCAGCTTTCATTACTGGCTTTATTGATACATATCGCCAACTTTCGAGTTTATGGAATATTAAGTCAAAAGTGTATAATTAGGCCTACAGGTCTGGAAAATCAAAGGCCTAAAAACTGGTTGATTACTATAAAATAATTGATGTGCAGCCTAATGAGGATAAAGTAGAGAAAAAAGTAAATAATATGAGAAGTGCGTTCCGGAAAGAACATAAAAAAGTTTTAAAATCAAAACGTAGTGGGAAAAGTTCAGATGAGGTTTACGAACCAACGCTATGATATTACAAACTACTACTATTTACGGCATCACAAGAAGAACCAAGGAAAACCACTTCATCTGATGACTGGTCTTGTGAAGAAGAAGCCACTCACTCTAAACCATTGATTCTCAATTATTCTGACAATTATATGCTGGCTACCGACACTCCACCCTTCTCCCCAAAGTAAACTGTAATAAGCATGCTAAAATCAACGACAATAACCTCAGACAATGATCACAAAATAGCAGCATTTTTTTCGTGACATAGCTTATAATCCTTATGATTTAAACACAAGTTAAAATATAACTTATGTTAAATATTAAAAACACGAGTAATTAAATGTACTATCACAATTATATCACAAAAATACTAAAGGAAATTTAAAACTTTTTTTTATTAAATATTTTGTTGTCCGATAACGTTAACATAAAAGTATTAATGTTGTCTACAGAAACCTAAACGGCCTTCTACCCCCCTAACCGCCATTTAAATTTACCAATTCCTGAAAACCCTCCAGGATGAGAAACACTGTTTTAAACATACTAATTAAATTTTATTTTTATGTATTAAATAAAATAGTTTTGCCACGAAACCAGTGAAATATTTCTTATAATTATTATTGTCTCAGTTTTCTCTGGCTTCACATGATTGCGCCCATGTCCTTGCTGTAATCCGTCTGGTCTTATTCCGATTCTCCACTCGCCAGTCTCGAGAATTTCTCTATCAACGCTATTGTTGGCTATATAAGACATCTTGGAATAGCGCCTTAAAAAAATTATATAAAGCACACGAGGTAAGCACTATTTTGTCTATCTTTTGAAGTTGCATATTAATCGGCGTATGGAAAACTGTAAATCTATTCGCTAGTATTTCAAAAGCGTTTTCAACAGTACTGCGGACTCTACTCAATCTGTAATTAAATAGAGCTTCCTCTTGTGTTAAAATTTCACCGGGGAAGGGCTTCAAAATATTCTCATGTAATGAGAATGCATCATCCGCAACAAAAACAAAGTTTAGGTTTTGTTTTGTTTCATCATTCGAGGGTAGATTTAATTCTTTTTTCTCAAATTTTATCATAAAACCTGGCAGGAAAGTTCCATCTATTTTGAATAATGTTACTTATTTCTTGCCATTCCTCTGATTTATTGGGAAATTGTAACAATAAAAATAGATTACCTACTATTCATTTTTAACTGCTTATTTCAGGATGATTACAACATCGAAGAGATAACCAATCAGGGTTTTATTATGGATTCTCCGACAGTAAATGATGATTCAATGCAATCGCCTGCAACACCCCAAGTTCAGGATCAATCTTCACGGACACCTCTAGAACTTGGTTCAAAACAAGAAGAATCAATCGAGAGGGCTTGTCAAGGAATATGATAAATACGATGTAATTGGAGCTAACGGGGCTCATAAATTACGGTGAATGGATGCAAATCAAAAAGTTTACGCAGAACACTTGATTAATAATGTTATGTTTCATGATATCCAAAAAAAGTTAAGTAATAGAGCTCATTTGTATTTCAGTACTGTTCCTAATTTGCACAAAAAAATTTTCCTGAAAATTCAATTAATTTTCAACCTATTTACAATAACCAATCAGATAATTCTAGTTATGAGTTTCCTTCTGGACAGCCTTCTGTATTTTCTACAAATGAAGAACATACAAATAGTAGAACTACTGAGGGAGTCGCCATGTCATTAGGAGAAATTATAGATTTTCAAAACAATGTATAATTAATTAAGTTTAAGTATAAGAACATTTGCAAGACTTTTTTAACTTTTCTAGCTGTAAATTGAGTCAAAGTTCACACTTGTTTCTATTGTCTGCGTTTCAATTTGATATGTTTTATTAACTTACCTTCAAATACTCCTTTTTCAGAGCTTTATAAAATAATGTAATCACATGTTACTGGTATTATTTTTCCAAATGCTTGTGGGGAAATAATTGCAGAGAATTTTAAGTCTTCTAGAAACCTCAATGTTACAATAAGTCTTTCCCGTGCGCTAATTGCTTTTCTCATTCCTGTGTTTCATCTTTGTATGTACGGTTGAACTAATTTTAATAACCTTTCCAAACATATTTCATCCATTCTGAGGTAGTTTTTCAGATCTTTTTTTGGACGTTTTAAAAGTTCCATGTGTGACAAATTTTCGCGATCCAAGAACCATTCTTTAGCCCAAAAGCGTTTTCAATTATTATTAGGTTCACGAGTTAACAACAATATTGTTAGTAAAGTTTTTCTTTTGTTATCAAACGAACCATTGTTTCAGCACACACGCACACGCAACTAGGACTATTGTTTGACTGTGCGTGTATGGGGAATGTTCCGGCGGCCTGCAGTCCACGAACTGCCCGATCAAATCGAAAGGCCAAGACTGCAGGCCGCCTGTGCGTGTGTGGGTACCATTAAAGTATCTGGTCCACAGCGGACCTACCGTTAGCGACACATTCAACAAAACGCTGTAGTTAATCGGTGAGGGTGAGAAGAGAACTGGAATCGCTATTATTGTTTTATTGGAACTCGTTTAAATAGCTGGATTCCCCACCAAAAAAAAAATGAAATTTTTCATAAAGAGAAAATCTTAAAAAAGAAAGATTTTTCATCCCACATCTTAGGGTTCGGCCAGACTGACAAGCGTGCGAGCGAGCGCGTAAGCGACTGGGTGGCCACACTGGCGAGCGCGTGATTAG
>CABFWB010004134.1:0-41990 GCA_902151455.1 Timema bartmani
TCACCACCATCCCCAATTGGTTTACGAAATAGGTACAATATTTACAACAGAGATACTGCCAACAATCTTAAGGGTGGCCAAACAAGCACTATACTTTCATGTTGGTTTTATTTTGTGTCGAGCTTTAGTGGGGCATTTTGATGTTCGTCGGCTCAAACCCAGACGAGGTCAACAAATATTTATTGAGCGATAGCATCCGTAGCACAACTTCCCTACGGAAGGGAAGTAAAGCCGTCGGTCCCATGTCGACTGTGTCATGTAAAAGAACCCTAGAAGGTATGTGAAAATACCTTTCCTGGCAAAATGGTAGGCCCTTTTAAGCCCACTCATAGAAATTCAGTGTAGAAGGCCAGGGGGAACCACTACATTTCCGGAACTCCCTAGTACATGGGGCTTATACCAGATAGTGCAGGCAGCACTAAACATCCGAAGGGCTGAGTGCATGCCCAGTTCCGGATGTAGAGAAATCACTCCAAACCAACCTTTGGGTTGTTGATTTGAGAAGAAGAACTTAAACGTAAGTTACATTATTAATTATGGGGGGAAAACATGACATAACATTTGCCTTCTCGTGATATAGTACACTAAGATACTAGCCTACCAAGCCATAAAGTATTTAAGAGGTATCTTATTTGAACCACTAACGGAGACATCAATAATGTACTTGGAAAATAATATACCATTATAATTGTAAGAGCCAAGGTGCTTATAGGCCAGTGAAATGCCAGCAAGCACAATATGTTTGTGACACTCTGTTTTTCCAGTTCACTTGCCTGGACGAGTCCTTCATGGAGGCGTAGGTCACCTTAGCTAGAACCAGGGTCTTGTGGATCTGCAGGATGATGTCCATCCACGCCTGCTTGCTGATCATCTCGAACTCTTCCTTATCCAGGATCTTCACCAGCCGTGCAGGAGCTGCCTTCCCCTTCGTCTCCATTCCCTCTGATATCCCATCCAACTTCTCCTTCTGGACACATGGGTGCTTCCATAAATACCACAGGGTGTGACATGCTTCGTTTTAAAAATGAATTTCCCTAATTGCCTCAAGTGGAGAGAGTTGAGTGAACAGTCACAAATTGTATTCATACACACCTCTTCAAAACACTCTACCGGGATTAAAACACCAAACTTCCTGTCATTGACATACCATACTAAATGATAATGACGCCTATGCCCACGTGCCCATTGATGCGGGTGTCATGGTAATTGAAAACTAGTTGGACCTAGGCCAGCAAAAATAACATTCAAACATAGTAAAAGTATTAAAAAACTAATATAATATGATGAACTCGCATTGAGACAGAAACTTATTTTAGACCTCGCTTAGGCACTCCACACATTGCAGGCGGGTCAGGAACAGTAGAGGCAAAGGGCAAGCACAACACAGGAAGAGGTTCCGGCAAGGCACCACATATTGGAACCAGTTCTCAGACAGTTTTCAGTGGTGCAAGTGACATGACGTGTGAATTAGAGGGACTTCGGTTAAATTTAGATTCCGGATCTGACTCAGAATTTAACCATTTATTTTTACTGTACTATATTAGTAAATAAAAGGATGAATAAGATTTTGAAAAGTGAGTATATTAGAAAAAGAAAGACATGTCATGGTGAGCTTATGTTGTCATCGGAATTTCTACTGGAAAAGATGTTCCATTTCAATAACTGCACTTTGTAGACGAACTTCAGTAAGTACTTTTTTTTTAAAACTGCGTAAGACTGCGTGATGCCGGTGCAGAGAACACAGTAAAACTGTACGCCTACTGAAACCAGACAAAGTCATGACAGAGTTATTCCTATACTGCAGCTGTGCTCTGTCCAAGGTGCGGTAAACCATAAAACAGGTGTTTCACAGATTCTCCTCTGCTGTGCCTATCCTGCATGTAATGTGCGGTAAGTTATGGGATTGAGTAGGATGTGATGGACCTGAGGTTGAGCTCTCTCTACTTCAGTTTATTAAATTTAGTTTAGAGGCCTGTTGAATCTTAAGTAAACACCGTTTACGGTGAAAGCTTAGAATCTTAGAATTGTACCCTTATGGGTTCCGCGATGGCCCTATCGAGTAAGCTGCACCATAAAGAAAACAAGAAAGGTAAGCTTGCCACCTTTCAGGGAAAACGTTGTGAACGTGCCTGATAGGTGTATTTTATATAATCCTGCTTAGCCAGATAGTGAATGCCATCAAATGGAGGTGTCAATTGACTCCAACAGTGAACTGAATCGAAAAATTGTGACGGTGCTCTTACCTCAATTTGAGGTTTGACGCCGCTGTGTCGTGGACTTTTTGAACACTCTTTATTTTCTTGTACAGTGCTCTTTTCCTTTTCTTTCTAAACATAAACATAGTGGTTAGGAGATGTATTAACATTCTGATGATCTAGTGGTTATATCATATTACTAACACTAATTTTAAATTTCCATTTTAAATTGAATAAAATTAAAGCGAGGCTTACTCAAAATCTTGGTTAGCGTAAGAGGCCAACATTCCCATTGAGGTATAATTTTGGTTTCGCCTCCTGAAGATTTAATAGTGAAATAATCAATGTTCAAATCTTTTGGATAAAAATTAAGAATCATCTTCAGGAATTGGTTCCAGCCTGTTGCTATTTGTAGTTCGTTTCAGCTATGTAAATTGCCTCTACTTTCCTCTGCCCTTCCAACCGTTCTTATCCTCTCACTCTCACACTTGCTTTTACCTGTTCCTCCCATCTATTGGTTGGTCTCCCCTTGCGGTATTTTCCCTAAATACTTCTGCTTCATCTTTATTCATGGGATCCTTTTCCTTTTAAATCTTCAATGCATGTTCATACTATCTCATCCATGCTTCCTCTATCATCTCATGTATACCCTGTACCCCAATAAGGCAACTTAACGTTGTTGAATTTGTAGCAATGCTTTTTCTAACACCAACATTTGATATTTATATCACGGTCGCGGGTCATTCACATGCTAATGTGTGAATTGCTAATTATTTTCAGGATGTTGGGAGACGCTGCTGATTAAACAAGATTGAAAACACACAGGGAATACTCGAGGTTTTGATTATTAAAGGTATAACAGTACCTACACTGATAGAATTAAATTTACTACGACTAAATAAGTCACTGAATTAAATAATAAAAGTAATAATTAAGTCTGTTCAGTGTATATAAGAGAACGAGAACACATAAAGTGGAATTAAATTAATAAACGAATTAATAACTATAAAGCACCTAATAACTATTTAAATATTTAAAACAGTCACAACTATTTTCATAATTTACAAAGTTCACAATAACAATCAATGTCTACATCACCCGTGCAAGTCCACTAAGTCACCATTTTTGTCTCCGTACACGACATACTGCACTGACCCACATCACATGAACGCTTGATTCACTGATCCTCTCCCGGGCATGCCAACCAACTCACTGGACACTCTGACCCACTCGCTGAACACGCTGGCTCACTTGCTGGACACAACGATCCACTTACTGGACATGCCGATACACTCGCTGGACACGTCGACCCACTCACTGGACACGCTAGCCCACACACTGGACTATCCTTGACTCAGACTTCAGCTAACTCCTGCTATCGCCGACCGTGTATATTTGGGGGTCAAAATCAAGAGTCTGGAATCCTCAATTTCTAGAATACTGGGTTAAAATAAAATGAGCCCAGACTCTTCCAAACGTGTCCCTTTTCCTTCGCCCTGTTCCCATAAATCCCCCAGCCAAGTGAGATTGTCTGCATATCTGCTAAACAAGGAGAGAGAGAGAAAGAACAGAGAGCGCTGTTAGGTTAAACAATGAAAAGAGCTTCGGTCCCACGGTCAGACACTAATCTCATTACAAAATCAATAACCTTATCCATCCCACGTACTTTGTTAACCAGTGGCGTGCATGTAAATTTATTAGAGAGGTGGGGGTTTACATACAAAATAGTATTCAGCTAGCTTATTCAGAATATATTACATAATACCTAGAGCTTATAGTGCTTATAATTTAAGTATACATAATTAAATAATCAACATAATTAGTTTGTATAGCTATACTAATAAATTCTTCAATTTTAAATTTTAAGCTGAATCATCATCTGAAGTCTGGTAACTTCTATATTATGAATGTTATCTTAACATCGCAGCATTTGTCTTTCTGGGAGGATAAGACCACTGGGGTGCCATGTGCTCAGCAATTAGATCAATGGAAAAATGACCCTCAGAAATACACCATGGGGGTTGTTTTCAAGAAGGGCTGTATCTGCTCTATGTAACAGGTGTAGTCATCGTAGTTCAGCAGGTGCTCCGGCAGGTGCACGATGCAGGCGCCCTGGGTAGTCAGGAAGGAAATTAGGTGTTTGTACATGGAGCACACGTACTCGACGCGAGCGAGGTTCTCCGACGGGAACTCCCTGCACAGCACAACACAGAGAAACGTATACATCCATAGGATCTACGTTCCCCTTGTAGAATATTTCCTTATTATTATTGCTGGATGAATGGACAATCACTGTTTTATGTACCTGCTAAAAAAACTCCCTATTTTAAAAAGGCTTGTTTTCAAAGATTCCTCCACTGCTTGTATTGTGTACTGAACATTATTCTTTAGTGAAAGCAGGACGAAGCGAAGATAGCCTCACCACAGTTTTTTTTAGATACTTTTGAAGATATGTAAATTGTGCTGGACTATATTATGATTGGTTGACTCTTCCCTGAGGACTGTGGAGTGGTCGGGATCCCTCCCATGACCTGAGTTAGAGAGAGCACTGCGGGTTTTTACAGTCAGCAGATACAGAGGCTCAATAGACTCTCTTAATAGATACTACATTTTTGAGGTAATATAATAATTTTTAATTTAATTTAATTTTGCACCGCGTCTTACTACCCGTTCGGGTTATACGCTTAAGTACTAATTACACTGGTGGATTAGGAAATGGGAAGGTTGAATTTAGAGGAAGTGAACCCGCATTTGCGTGGAAGGAGAGTGGGAAAACCATTTAGGAACCCCCCCCCACAGTTCACCCGACCGAGATTCGAGCCTCGATCTCCCTGTCCTCGGTGGTCTGACTCAACACGACTGGCGCGTTAGCCAACTACGCCACCGAGGCGGGTAATATAATAATAATAATAATAATAATAATAATAATAATAATAGTAATAATATTGCACGTCTGGGCTACAAAATTTGTAACTCAGTTTGTGAAAATATTATCCAGTACTAATGTACCATTGCCCAGGGAACGCCAGAATGTATTTTTCGTACATCCTTTCTGTGGAGGCTCTTTCCATGTCCTGATGATATGAGGTAATAGTAATGAGTATGGGGGTGATAGTGAGTATAAGAGTGATAGTAAGTATAAGGGCGATAGTGATTATCAGGGTGACAGTGAGTATGAGGGTGTGGAACCATTGGAAACTCTTGAACCTAGCTTAAGCCTAATTAACCAAACCCCGGTGACCGTTGGGGTGATTACCTTTTCGGGAAAAATAGTCCACCACGGGGCCAGTTGTTTTTGAGGTACATTACGCGATAGACACTCAGCTTGGGTTTATACTGGTTCAAGAATGCAGAGGTCCCATAGACACTTCCTCTGTCATGATCAATTAGCCTCACTTTAGTAATATGATAAATCAGGAAGTGACTTAATAAACAAGTATAAAATAGTTAATATCGGTGGGATACCTACTAGAATAGAATATTAAATATTTTAGAATCGACCATAAAATGGTACTCAAATATGGAGGACGTTTAACGTCGCGTAATAAATCGGCAATCTCGCTGCAGAGGTACGAACCTGTTGTATCGCAAATGACGTATCCAAGCAAGGACTTCTGAAAACGACACATGGTGTCAAAAGCGGGTCAACTCACACAATGCGCTGTTGTTCACAGGAAAGGGCCGACTGACACTGGTACTTAATTTTAATCTACAAACATCCCAGAGCAGTCAACTGACAATTGTATAATCAGTTTTTCCTTTGAATGAGCATCTGGCACCTGGTTATCGTATAGAATGGCGTGTCCAATTGTCAGTTGTCATTTGTCCTCCACTCGTGGACGGTGATTACATCAACTGTCGCACAGCTCACCTTTTGGAGAAGGACTGAACAACTTTGCTCCGGACGAGGTTACCCAGGAGATCGATTATTGTCCTCGAAGAACTTTCAGATTTTTTGGGTTTGAACGACCTCCATCTAGTGACGACGCTTCCCACCATGTTAGCCATACCTTAAAAAACCACCATTAGTTATAATTATTACTTAATAAAGAAAATAATGGCTTAGGGAAAGAAATATTGGGATGCTATTCATAAGCTTTAGCATAGTTGGGCTGATGGTAATTGGAACCACTTGATCTTTGTGTATTACTGATTTATTTTTAATACTAAATCTACACTTTATTGATTCGACTGAGACTCAAACACGAACCTCACAGAGACCAATCATCCCTGCTCTGATATGCACACGGACATAGGCATAGGTCTCGTTTTGTCTGATTTTACCTGTGATCGGGAGGTAGGGGATAGAATCCTGGCCAAGTATAATAACGAGGACTTTTCCTAAATGACTGTCTACTATTCTCCCACGCCCATGTAGGTACACTTATCATACATATCTTCTATCCATCCACACTCCATTAAAATAAATATGTGGATATCCCGTGACGGGTATTAAGACGCTGTGAAGGCCAACAAAGAGATGTAATATAATATAGCACGTCTGGGCTACATTCCTCGTAGCTCAGTAGTGGAAAGATTGGCCAGTACTAATTTACTGTTGTCCAGGGGACACCAGAACGTACTAATGGTACATCCTTTCCGTGGAGGCTATTTCTATATGTCCCTTTAAGATGAGATGATAGTGAGTATGAGGGTGATAGTGAGCATGATGGTGTGGAACCAGTGGGAACTCTTAAACCTAACTAGCCAAACCCTGGTGACCGTTGGGGTGATTCCCCTTTCGTGAAGAATACTCAAGGTACCAGCCGGGACCCCTAGACTCGTATCCAGGCGCACTGACCACTACAACACGGGGCCGGTTAACAAAGAAATTATATCCTCAGAGAGGGTGACACCTTGAGTTCTCGGCCACGGCGGAACAGAAAGTAATATTGCAATCAGCCCAACACACCTTCTGGCAGGCTCGCTGAAAAGGAGCATCGGAAGCCTTGCTCGTATAGCCAGGTCTCCACGGCATCCAGCACTTTGCGCATGTGCAGGGCGTATTCCAAATCATCAAAAGGGTCTGGAAACTTGGGGTAAGGATTGTTGTTGGTCTCCACTTGAGAGCGGCAGGTTGAAGGCGTGGTATGACTGGATGTCGGGTTGAACTCTGATGAGTCGGAGACACCCATCACTGTGCTGACCATCGAAAAAACTGATAGGTCGGATTGGAAGGCGGAGACGCCCTTGGCGAGAATGCTTGAGTTGCTCATCAGACGCAGGTTGAACGATTTCACCCGCTGCTGAGAGTGACATTGCTTGTTAAACAGAGGCATGGGACGTTAAAACTATGCTTAAAAGCATTTTTTTAAATAATACATCAACCATTAAAATAACTGAAAGATTATGAAGGTAAAATATAAATAGAGTGTATATTAATTCATTATGCTACAAAGTGCTCTTTCATTAAAATAAAAATGCTAAAAAATTATGTTTAAAAAAATGAATATTCTACTAATTGAATTTGAAATTGTTATTTTGCAAGCCTCTAATGATTCTTTCTGAATCCCTCAATTACTGACTGAGCCACTCCATATATGATGTATTTTGAAGGGGCTACCACCCAACTTACTATCACTCCTGTTCCCACGAAAGTTATTCCCCGAACGCGAGACGGCGACCGTATGTTGTTATCTCTATCTTCCGGTGCATTCTGGGAATCCAGGTAAAACCTCTCCGCCTGAGTCCTCAGGAAACTGTGCGTCGTCAGCAAGCAGTTATCAGCTGAAAGTTTTGTCAAACATTTCAACAATTTACTGTAAACCTCTTATCACCTTTACAGGCGATTCTGATACATTGACCAGTGGTTTCCTTACCTGCTTCGGTCCAAGGGGGTTTATTAAGGTTGAAGGCTCAAGCCTCTCTCGAGATTGGTGCTAATAATGTATTATGTACTGTAATGTATTGAATTATATCAGTCCTGAGCCTTAGAAAAATTATTATTGGAGTATTATCAAAGGAAAAATGGCACCAAATGGCTGTATTAAGTTAAACATTGAAAGGAGGAGAGAAGGGCAAGGTCTACACACTTACCAGGAAATTGTAGGCCTCAGAGTGCACAGTTAAAAACACAGCCAAACTCATAATCATGCAATTTTTTGGGTACATCAGTTCCTTTCTTCAGCAGAAGAGAGTTAAACACAAGAGTCTGTAACTGAAGGGGACTGATACACCCCAAAAATTACAGTATCTGTTTAACTCTCTTCTGTTGACTAAGGGGTCTGATGTACATCGAAAATTACATAATTATGTTTTTTTTACAGTTTTATGGTGTGTGGGTCTTGGCCTTCTATCCTCTTTTAAATGTTTAGTTTATTAAAGTTTTATAAAACTCATAGCACCCAGGCCTTAATTAAGTTTTAAAATATTCTAAATTTCTCCAAGATAAATTTGATGTTTTCAAAAATTTCCTTGATATCACTTTAGCAAAAATAACACTGCGGGTAGAAACATCCTCCCTCTCTTCATAAAATAATGCTCATGATTACTTAAGATATGTAATTTCATCTAAATAATTCAAACTATTGGTGTTAAGACTATGTGTTTTCCTAGTTTATATAAGTTTGCTAAATCACTCTTGATTAACTATGACACAACATAAGAAATGAAGTATCTTCCCGCGGTCCTTCTGTTACAAACACACCTACAGCCGTGACTAACATGGAGTACTGCCCCAAGTGATCCTCGTCAGTAAACACTATCGTAGTGTTGAACGCTGTTGGGACCTCGCTGCGGAACGTGATCTTCAGGGGGAGGATGCTCGCCTTCTCTCCGGCGCGGATAGCGTTACCGTCGTAGAAATCAACCTTCAAGGTCACAGGGACCTGATGGGTGTCGATGTTACCCAACATGGACTTGACGATGGCCTTGGCGCGGTTGTCCGATGGGTAGAACGATGTCACGATGAATGTGTTGAGCTCCGAGTCCACACTCAAAGGTATTGGAAGAAAGTGCACCTGTCACGAGAACCAACGCTTCAAGTTTTTCTTTTACAAAATATAACTAACTTCGATTCCCCCTTATTATCTATTCAGTTTGGGGTATTTAACGTATATTTTATGAACCGACCAAACATATCAGCACACAGCACACTCCACTCTAGAACTGACCAATCACACAGTTCCTGGGTCCTCACTACGAAAGAGAATGCCTCGATTTTATCCAAGATAAAATTCTAGCTTTACCAGGATTCGAATTATAGCCTCTCAGCTTGGAAGGCACACACAATACCGACTTATTCAAGGCATCGGACCCCTTTTTTTCTTTTTCTACTAATAACGCTTGTATTAAAACTTACTTCTCTGATTGGGCTCCTGATACTGGGGTATGGGAACACCCCTGTGATGTTAAGATGGTTAAACACATCACCCTCTTTATGCTCTCGGACGAAGATCGGGGCTTCTACCTTGAAGACGCCTGGCCCCTCTGGTCTGAACAGCACCCTCAGGATAACCTGCTCTCCCAACTTCAAGGTGGCACTCAGTGCCTTGTCACTCATGTCTGGGCAGACGCCAGACTGGTGCTGGACACAGACAAGCAAGGGATTACATCTCTCAGAATTCAACTCTTCTGTTTAATCTTCATGTTCCATGTCTTACTAATAGGCAGGGCTACCCACGTATTTACATTTAGGAAGTAGAGACGAGAAAGGTCAAAACAAAATAAAAGTGCCCGTATTTTCCTGGAATGAGATTGGATAACCATTTGTTAACGGTTTCCTCAGTATATCTGGCTAAAGTTCGATAACTTTGTCTACCTTTCTCTGGAAAATTAGATTAGTAGAGAGTGATACTTTTATTAGTTTACTCAATGGTTTTGGTTTTTTATTTTTAGCTGACGTTTTCTCTCCCGCCAATCCATAGAAGGATTCTGATAGGAAACAGAATATATAGAATACAAACATTTCTGAATACAGCAGTGATAACATTTTACGATGTTATTGGTATTATTTTATTGATATTTATAGTAATTAACAAGAGTGATAGCTGCATATCACAACACTTAACTTATGACAATATGAAAATTGGTTTAGTAATGCCTTTAAAGCTGATCAATGACCATACAAGCTTGATATTAGTTCCATAGAGCTTTCAAATGTGTTTAGATGTCGAGTTTAACTTATAATGGATCTTTCCATATATGTTGTAGTTGATCCCTAAAGCTATAAATCTTTAAAGAGATTCAGCTATTGGCTTGGTAAAAAGGAGAAACAGTCCTTTTGTCTGAACTGCAACCTCTTTTATCTTAAATACTGTAGATGTCGTGTTAGTGGTGAGGAGAGACTAGGGTCTTCCTAATATGGAAAACTTTTTAATTTCAACAAATGAAATGGTCAGTTTATTGGTGAGGAGAAACTAGGGTCTTCCTGAGGTGGAAAACTTTTTATCTTCAACAGAAGATGTTATCAGTTCGATGGCAAGTTCATTCTTCCAAATTATCCATGGAGTCAATCTGTCAATAATTATTCCCTATTGAACAAAAAACGTGACTTGACTTTCTCCAGGAACGATCGAGTTTCGTTGAAAATCGGTTTGTGCGAGCCGTATTTGATGGCTCCATGGGATTGGACTCAAGCATGTATGGCCAGCTTTACAATCAAATATTGTTCTTCCTCCAAGACTTCAACTATAACTTTCCTGCTCCATCAGTGTAGATATGTGGATAACCTGGATGGGTTGTATGACATGGATTACCTACCTAAAGACACACACACACACACATATACACACATACCTCTAGAGTGAACGGGGACCTCCCTGGTATGAGGTCGTCAAGACGGATGACGAACATGACGGGATCACGACATTCGTTCCTGATGGTCAAACTGTCCTCCGTCCGTTCCTTCATATCTGGCCACGGCATCTTGGTCAGTTTGAAGGTCAGCTTGGAGAAGCGGATGACGTGCCCGGCAACAGTGTAATCCACCCTCACGTTGGGTAGTCTCGTAGGGATGGACAAGGGGCGCAGTTGACCCAATTTCCCGTACTTCCTACAAGACGCGTTATGGAACTCGAAATATGTTTCCGTACTTAATTGGTTAAAAGTCAACTACTACTGTTCGAATGACCATCTATCATTATGATTATTAGTAAAAAAAGTATAAAAACAATGGCTGTTTGAATACGTGTCGTATGTTTGAGACGGAGTAGTTGAATTGTATCCACTCTGAATACTCTCCATTCAGACATTTATTAAACATGCTCCACAAATAAAATGTTTGATTTGTATCCATTCTCATAATATCCACTAAATCCTCAATTGTATCTATTTTGAATGGTCCTCATTGTCTCAACACAAGTTTCCCTAAACCATTCGTGTAATTAATATCTGACGCTTTAGCTCAGTTGGTAATTTGTGTGTCTGTCTACTAATTTAAGGGTTCCGGGCTAAATTACTGGTATGGCTAAAAAAAGTGTCATTGCTGAAATGCGAGTCTGCCTTCCCACGGTGACGAATTAACGGCTAGGGGTCAGGGTGTTATGTCTGCATTAGTTTTAAGTTAGGTAGAGCATGTTAATGCTAACAGATTATAAAAAGAGTAGATGCCATACAGCCACAAACATATCATAATGCTTATAAAGACCAAACAATAATAATAGCATAGTTAATGTATTGGGATAGCCCGAACGGGTAGTAGGATGAGGTAAAAAACCCATTTTCTCATGATAATTTAATCGGCTAAACAGAGCCGAACCCACCTCTCGCAATCCTCAAGGAAGTACTGCGGCCTTTGGGTCAAGGGTTTATCCATGAAGGGGGGTCCAAGTATATCGTTGATCACAACGGGCAGTAGGAACTCGTACGTCGCCACGTCCACTGGCGTGAAGTGAAGATAGAAGTTGTCCTTCCTCCCTGGAGGCAAGAGGAAATCTCTAGGAACGAGCTCCGCTGAGCTCCAGCTGGGTGAGCAGGAAATGCGATACTCGGGGAAATCCTCCAGGGCGAACTGTATCCCGGCAGGGACGGAACCTTTGTTTTCCGCTGTCAGACGTTGGGTGTCGAACGAGTCTACGCTGATGCGCCTCAACCTCAACACGTCCGGTTTGATGACGACCTAAGACAGTCATTCCACTCTATGAAATTCTGGGATGTTCAGTTCTTATCTAACAGTATAAGTTCCCTTTAAATCTCTCTTTCCTGCACCTTCTTTCATATGTAACTAATTAAAAATGTAATTTGAATGTCTCTTGAGAGTAAATATAAATTTATATATGAAATACTCGTATATTTTGTTTCTGGCCAAGCCATATCTGGTTTTTGCGAATGTCCTTCCTCAGTTTTACACCAAACACTTTGCAAAAGGTCCACAGTCACTAAGTTCACCTTGGGGTATCCGACGCAGCCCATCACTCTAAGGTGGATACTAGTGGAGCGCTGCAGTGACACGGTGACGTTGAACCTGAAGTCGATGACGGCTCCGAGCTTCATTTCAAGGGTGAGGAAAAGGATCCCGCGAGCCCGGATCATCCCCGACTCGGGGGTCACCTCACAACCGGGCATCGGCTCAGGGTTCTCGACCGAGAAAACCATGTCCTCGTAGTCGGCATTGTACATCATTGTCATAAACCTAGTGCTCGTGTTCAAGGGGATCTCCTTAAACAAAAAACCAACGATGAGGAAGATTTGAATCAATATAAAATGCAGTTTATGTCAGCATAAAAGCTCTGATGATGATGAGTTTTCAATACAAAGGTTGGTTTTATGCCCTTAGTTCATCCATCTGGAGCATTACATGAACTCAGCCCTTCAGCTCGTTAGTACTCTGCACACCATCTGGTATAAAGCACATGAACCAGGGAAGTTCAAAAAGGGTTGTGGTTTCCTGCTGCCTTCAGTAATATACCTATACGTGCCAGAGAGAGGGTGCTTACCATTTTCATATACCTTCCAGGGATATCTTACATGCCACAATTGACATGGTACCGATGGATTCACTTCCCCTCCAAAGGAAGTTGTGCTACGGATTATTATTGCTCAGGAAAAATCCATCGACCTCGGCTAGAATAAATGTAGACTTTTTTGAAAATGTCTTCATGAGAAACGTGATTAGTATACCTACCTTAACGTCCAACTTGCTATCTAGGAAGGTCACGTTTGGTTTGCGGAGCACCATTGTGCACTTGAGTAGTTGATGGATTCCACTCTCGGCGATCACTTTTATTTCTGTGTAATGAGACTTACGGCCGTCCGCTTTGTAGCACACTGAGCACATGAGGGTCTTCAGTGGAGAAACTTCTCCTGTAAGTCAATATATCTCTTAAACCGGAATATATCTGGTCAAAAATCGATAGACATTATTAAGACAGAACTCACTTGACATTTCCGATGTTTATTGACATGGTCTACGATTTATAACAAAATAAGTAAAAGTGAATGCATATGCTTGTTTTAAATAGTATCATTTAAAGCCAAAGACCGGAATGATGAATTTCAACATTACATTCAAATATTATATCATAGAACTAATGTGTACTGTGGTTATATAAAATCAGTTAAAAAAGTTTTGAATTAAATGAAATAAAGAACGAAGCTTATCCGCTGAAGCACATCCTTAAAACCCAATTATTGTCATTGGTTTCACCGTGATACGACCATTATTTGAACTTTCGATCCTCAACTCATCACAATCCAGACCCGTGTCCCAGGTACTACACTGTAAGAAAAAGTGGCCTCGGGGTTTACCTGTCATTGGCTGGACGCTGAAGGCTGAGTTCTCCGGGACCTCCCACTGGAACTTGGTGTACGACTGGAGAGAATTGGTCAGCGATACCGACATGCACCGCGTCTGGAAGGCGAGATCCGCCGTGTCAAAACTAAGCTCCGATGGACTTAGCAGGAGTGTCTTTTTGACCACCTCGGCAAATATGGTTATCTCGAACGAGTGGTTTCCATTGATGACGTAGTTCATGAATCTGTTGCAAACACTCAGGTAATTGTAATATCAACTGTGAATAAGAAATTCTGGAAGGGGAACAAAACAATAACTATTGCTGTTCCTTGGTCGATCAGGTGGTGTGGCAACCAGGGGTCATCGTATAACCTGTGACACTGCACGCTCAATAAAGATTAAGCTTTTAGAGCTATCATCAACCGTTTCCAAACTGTGGTTGGGTCAGTTAAGTAAAATTCATCAATCTTCCTCAATCCTTTCACCATTCTTCCTCGCTTCCATTCTACTCCTCTCACCAGCACACTTTCAGTTATGTGATCCTTCTATATCTTCCTTGGCCTCCTTTGCGGTCTTTTTCCTACACACTACATCTCGATGAGTTTCTTTGGTGTTCTCTCCTTTCCCATCCTCAGTACACGCTCAAACCATTTTAGTTTTGCTTCTTCTACTATCTCATGTACTCCCTCCACTCCAACTCTTTCCCAAATAACTTAATTCCTAATCCTGATTTTCCTCGTGACAGCTAACATGCTCCTCACAAGAGTCTTCTGTAACTTCTGTAAGCACCTACTCAGTCCTTGCCTGTTTACATGTGTGATATAATTCATGATTGTCATGTAAACATTGATGTATGAAAACTATAATGCCAGTCATCAAAACATCAATCGACAAATAATGTATTGTGTGTAAAATGAGCTCATTGCTTAGTCAGCCTTAGTTTAACGCAAGAAAGACATTATAGCACTCCCTCCCCCTCTCCAGATGACCTAAGTACAATCTTTTTGGTCTTCGTACACAGCACCAAAGGGGAAAGCAGCCTCCTTTTGGGTGTTCAGAAGCTTCTAGTACGTGTTTTTGTTCGATAGTGTCTCGTCTTGTTGTTGTAATGTTTGACAGTTGTGAATACTCTAGTTATAGTGTGTGGACAACGCGTTCGATTAGCTTTGTTGTTTGGACTTAGCGTGCAGCATCGGGACTAGTAAAGCAATGGTTGAGCGTTGGTTGGTTAGAGCTAAGTGCTGTAATCGGGCCGTAAGGATGGACCCTTGACAGGAGGGCTAGGTTATCACCAACACTTAAAACATAACTGAATCGATGAGCTGATTTTATTTAAATCATTCCCCCATCATTGACTACCATCACATTATTTCATTGCACTTCCTATACAAGTACTATCCAATAAACACACACACACAAAAGGTTCCACTCGTTATAACTCAGTCTCAGCCTACTCCCTTCTCTTAGACAATCCTGAATGACCCCTCGACAGATTGCCCAAGGTAAGGAGGGCAGTGACATCGGATTTTGGTGTCAAATGCTGACACTTCCAAACTAAACGGGAATGTCTCAAGAGCCCGTGTTGCGACTTACCCGTTGTAGCGACCGAGTGTCTCAGTCTTGAAAACCATGTCGAGGGTGCTTTTCATAAAGGGCTTCACCACCCTGGTGTCTCCGTTGGGGAACTCGACTCCTGTCCTCCCGGGAAACACACGCACCTTGATGGGGAACGGATTCAGATTCTCCAGGTCCAACACTTGCGGCGAGTAACTGTTGGGAGCTACCTGGACCATTCAGGGAGAAATATTGGGGTGAGTTTGAACATATTATCTACTTCTGTGGTCCGGGGGTCGGAGTTCCTCTCTATAGAATCAGAGGTCCCGGGTTTGATCCCCAGCTATTACAAAATTTATCTGTGGAGCAGTAGGCTCACAATGGGGTCGACCTCAGCCTCGTTAGGACAAATGAGGAGCTACTTGAAGAAATAAGTACCAGCCCCGGTTTAGAAAATTGAGATTAATGGCCAGAGGGTGCTTTGTGCTGACTCATGACACCTTTTATCCTTAAATTTTGGCACTATCATCGCTAACGGTGGTGGCTACTCGGTAGGTGTAATTCACACAATGGATTGTTTTTTAAATTATTATATTATCCAATAAAATACATCGCACGACTATTGCATGATCTCATTGCTGTGGCTAGCTTATTGATCATGTGACCATTTGGAGGTCTGCGTCTTTAACAAATCTTATGACATAATCGTTTTAACTGAACCAACCCCATGCCTCCTATAAAGATACATACATTAATATTATTTCTCCAATTAATATGGTACGGTTCCAGTTTATTTTATTAATATGTTTAGAGTAGACCAGGTCACTAGCCTTGATCGTAGCCACACCCATGACAGTGTTCACTGCTTACGATAAAGATGCTGTACCGATCGATGTTGGCACATTGTAGTCAGTATACCACAAGTACAACCATTGCTCAGTCTTACACTTGCACTGTTCCTACAAACCAGTACCCCTACTATAGAGACTGCCTTGCCGGCCAGTACAACGATGCCCGTGCTACTACCACTAGGAGGTACTTACACCTCATGACACCTCCAATTAATTAATAAAATTAATAAGCTATCAAATTTTAAGTATTTTTTATAACTACATAAAATTTAAAGTATCCCTGTTGATCTTGTCTATTAAACAGCCTTTATGAGCGTGATCTAATTGCATATTCAATGCCATCATTTGGGCCTATAGCATACATACGATATTTTAATTATAAAATATATAAATAATATTAATTATGTGAGTGCATGATCAGGCACCTTTGCTCAGTCAGTAGTGGGAATGAGCTTAGGGTAACCAGTTCGATTCCCGATATGGGTGATAAATCGGCTCTTCCCTGGTCACAGTCCTGAATGTATGATCAGCCAAACTGAGTTTTGAGTTAAGTTAGCTGTGTAAGTCATGTGTAGTCATTCTATGTTTGTTCAGAAAGTTCCCGTTGGGACTCGCCTTCCCAAAGTTGATGGAGAAGGGTGTCACCTTCACGTTGTACAGGTGCATTGGATTGAGAGGAACGTTGACGTCACCGATGAAGAGCGAGTCCTTCTTGCCGACGCTCGCCTTTATACGGGAGTGGAGAGCGACCTTGGGGGGTCTAGCGTCTGTCACCTGGGGCAGATCCGGGCAGGACAGCTCGTAGTCGGGGAGGGCGATTTTCCTTTCCTTCGTGAGCTGCTCCTGGATGGCCCTGGCCTTAGACCGCATGTAGTGGAGCCACGAATCCTCGTGTTCTTCTTTCAGCTTCACCTCCTCAGGGGTGTAGGCAAACCGGGGGTCCAAAGGCGGGCAGTAGCGGGGGGCACCCTTGAATATGGTCCTGGGGGAGGAATCACCAGGACTGATCTTCCATCGCTCCTTATTACTGTTTCAGTGGTTTGAATCTCACCGATATGACTGAATATGGTGGTAGCAAGGCATATGTAGGATTGAGCATGTATGGTGTGCTAACCAACATTTGACTGATTATGGTGGTAGCAAGGCACATGTGGGATTGAGCATGTATGGTGTGCTAACCAACATATGACTGATTATGGTGGTAGCAAGGCACATGTAGGATTGAGCATGTATGGATGTGCTAACCAACATATGACTGATTATGTTGATGTAGAACGGAACCTCCATAATTATATCCAACGTATGATTGATAATATTAACGAAAAGACATAACGCAATATTGCTTTTCTAGACCATTTACAATTTATATAAATGTATTACTCTATTAATATCCAAATTAGTAGGGGTATTTAGACAGCTAAATAACATTACAATAAATTGTCATGAAGAAACACCTTTAGTCAACACAAATACTGACAACTCATCCATCATTCTTGAAAACAATGGTCACTCCCCGATGTTACTAATACCTGAGTACTTGGTAACAATTAATATTCTCCTATGTTGAACTACTACCTGACTACTGTCGACGTCTAATCTGCTCGAGTGTCTCAGCAATTCACACACTAGCAGACATGTATGTTGACCCATAATGCTATGCAATACAAACTTACCAAACATTTGGTTATCAATATAAACGTTACAGCCATCACTGTTTACAGCCTGGGTCAATTTTTTACTCAATCCATATATTTTCCCTTACCGGCTTGCTAGGCCTTTCATAGCTTCGTGTGCCTCATAATCTAACTAAGGCTCGCTAGGAAATGCGCGACATCCAGTCCCCAGCCATCAGTTTATCAATGTGAAAGGGTAAACTCATATTTTCATCAATGATACATTTTTGGCCATACAGGGAATTGAACCCGGGACCCTTAGCTCAGTAGATGGACACGCTACCGACTGAGCTAAGGTGTTGGACAGTTATAATTTCAATATATATATTTAATTTTCTAGTTGATAAATAGTTATTCTAAATTATTGCCACGATGGATGTTCTCTCATTATTGTGTTATGTCGTGAAACAATTCAACTCGAAACAAGAACACAAACAATTCTCCTTTGACCAGTTATTTCAAATCATTTACCAACAGTAGACACAACTGTCTGTTTGTACACCTCTTTATAGGCGCATGCGCACTGATTGAGTGGGTTAGTTTTCTGATGGATTGTTTCTGCCACTCACATTTCACGGAAGAACGCGGACAGAGCTGAGATTGTATCGACTATTGCAGAATGAACTGCGCAGTTTGGCTGATTCCCAGTGATGGGTTCAGAGCTCGTCACGTGACCACGGTTATGCGCGAGTGTGTGAATCTACAGTGATCGTAGCTCCGGCAAGTGTTGGACAGCCTCACCTGATATTATCTTTATGTGACGTGTGGAAGGAGTAGGTTGTATCGTTGGGGAAAGCTATCAGAGCGTCCTGGTTTTTCTTCATGCGTCTTCTATTGACCATTTTACTTGTCTCTTTCTTTCCTGTCGTAGTACCACACCCTATCCACCTATTTCTGCGTCCCTTCACAACCTTAGGGCAGGTCAATACAAACCAACAACGATCACAAAATATGTTTGTTATAGCAGAATCAATTCAGTATTTTCCTTAGTGTAGATCAAGATATTATTGATACTTACATGTGAACATACATATACACACGAGTACATATATGCCTAGTGTTTCAATTTTAATATCCAAGTGATTATTGAAAAAATAGCTATCGTGTTTATGGCACATGATTTAGGGGGGAAGTTATCTATACTTTCTATAAATATAACCTCCCTAATCCTTAAAACCATTAGCGTAATTAGTACATAAGCGTATAACCCAAACGGGTAGTTAAACGTTCTGATTAAAAAAAACAGGGATGAGGAAAGTAGTCTTTTAGATGAAAATGTATCGTCACTTGCGTGGTGGAAGAGTGGTTAGGAAAATCACTTTCAGTAAACCCGACCGGGTTTTAACCCCGATATCCTCATTCATTGGTATTCCAGTTTAAAACGAGGGTGACGTGCTATACCGCACGACCACCGATGGTTTTTTTGCTGATTGTAGTCATGACTTGTATTGAATTAAGTTCTGATACTTGAAATGACTTATCGTGAACGCCCGTGTTGGAGGATGTCTTTATATATCCAAGTAGTAGACGGGACCCTTTACCCCTGGACAGTCGGGCAATTCTTCTCGGGCTCTCCCTAAGGACTCAGTCCTCACACCAAAGGATCTTTGCTCCTTGGTAGGCCCCTCCTCGGTTTTCAGTACCACATAATGCGGCCACGACGTTGGCGGCCGTTTGTTTGGCCACGAGCGTTTCTAAACAAAAACAGAACATGTTATCGTCCTTTGTTTGTGTCGACTGCTCAAAAACAGTTTTATTAGCCCTTTGTTCAGAACAGGTGACATAAACACGCATATTCTCCTTTCAGTTTTGTTTTCAAAGATGGCGAACGCCGATTATTATTATTATTATTATTATTATTATTATTATTATTATTATTAGTCAGTTGGCGCTTGCCGTGAGTGGACGTGTTTTTACGGAGCTCCGCAAGTGACCTCATTCCGTGTGCTGAGTGTTGTGTTTTGTGTGAGTTTGCCTATCCTTAGGCCTGGTGGGTTCAATATGCCGGGCAGTGAGGACAATTGTGCGAAATGCTCCCGTGCATTCTTTGGCCGACAAAGGTTCATTTGGTGCTCTGGCCCTTGCAAAGCAAGGTTTCATCTGGACTGCCTCAAAATTAATGATGCAGAATATGAGATATTTATGAAAAGTGGGGTATCTACTTTTAAGTGTGACCCATGTATTAAAAAGGCTAAGGCTTCATTTGGGGACGCCACCCTTACAAAATCTATATCTGCTCCCGCTCTCCCAGAGTGGCCGATGAAGCCGCCTCAAGTTAAGAAGACTTTTGAGGAGTTAATTAAAGCTCCATCAGCTGATCGGGAAGCAGTTACTATTCAGCTGTTAAATTCCCTGATTAACATGGTCTACGATCTCTCGACTCAGGTAAAAGATCTGAGCAGCGATAACGCTGTGCTTAAATCTCAAATTTCGGAGCTTTTAGCTTTCAGGACCCCGGTTTGCTTGGTTTCAGTTGGAACTCAATGCTCATTATCTTCACAATCTTCTATTCCAAGTGAATCTTCTCCTTCTACATCTCTCCTATCTAAATCTCCGAAATCACCCAAATTAACGTTTAGCCAAGCTTTAACTTCTAATAATAAAAGCTCTGGTGTTGACTCTAAGTCTGTTGTGAAATCACCAGCTGGGTCACAGTCTGCGTCAGCAAGCGCTGATGACGGTTTTACGGTAGTGTCGAGTCGTAAAAACAAGTCATCGAATTCCAACGTGCGTGAGGATCCGCCGGTTCAGCGCTCGCGTGCCAGAAAGTTGCTGACTGGTAATAAGATAGCCACTGACCTACAAACAGTGAACAAAGTTTTTAAAAAAAAATCGCTATTCGTTACTCGCTTTTCTCCTGAAGTATCTTCCCTGGCCATTCAATCTTATCTGAATAAAGAACTCAATCTTGACTACCTTGTCTGCTCAAAATTGAAAACTAAATTTAATTCATATTCCTCCTTCCATATTTCTGTCAAAGAAGATGATTTTCCCATGATAAACATTAGTGATATTTGGCCGTCTGGCTGTCTCATTGCACCTTACTATGGGAAGTTGCTGCCAGAGCAGATAGTCTGTGAGGAGTCTCCCTGTGTGTCTGCCCCTGTAAACGCAGCTGTTGCATCTGACCTTGGCTCACAAGAGGTTTCAACTAGAACCCCACTCGTGACTATCAATGGAGGTCTGGAGGCTACCTCCCAACCCATCTCCCAGTGATTAATAGTGATATTTTACTATATTATCAAAATGTTCGGGGTCTGCGAACCAAAGCAAGGGAATTATTTTCTAATGTTTGTTTGAATGAATTCTCTATTATTTGTTTAGTTGAAACTTGGCTCTCTAGTGAGTTTGTTAATGAAAATTACTTTCCCCCTAATTATAATGTCTATAGAGCCGACAGGTTATATGACGAAGCTACTATCTCAAGGGGTGGTGGTGCTCTCATCTCTGTCATTGATACTATTTCTGGTGTGGTCAGGAGAACTGACCTAGAGAATAATATGGAATGTGTCTGGATTGAGATCCCAACATTTGATCGCCAAAAACTGTTAATTGGGAACATATATCTTGCTCCCCAAATAACAGTCGAAGCATTTAACAATTACTTTATATTTCTTGAAGGTGTGTTGGCTAGCTACCCCTATAGAATAATACTACTCGGAGATTTTAACTGCCCCAAAATTGATTGGAATTATCATCATTCTCAGAACATTTCGCATTTCTACATTAAATTAAAAGCTACTCAACTTCTCGCTTCGACTAATATAATGGGATTAGAACAACTCAATGAAGCTGATAACGACACTAACCTCCTTGACCTCGTTTTTGCTAATTTTCACCACCCCTCTATTACTCAAAGCTCTCAACCACTAGTCAATATTGATTTAGCTCATCCACCCTTATTGATTTCACTAGATGTACCTATTGCGACTAAAATTAATGACACCTCTAAAACATATATTGACTATGCACACGGTGACTACCTTAATCTCTACAATGACCTGGCTACTGCAGATTGGACTTGTGTTTATTCTACTACGGATGTTAATTTGGCTGTAGATAATTTTACCAAGTTAGTCCAAAGGAAAATCAAAATGAATATTCCTCAAATTAATATTCTTAATTCATCCAAATATCCTAATTGGTTTTCTTCTACACTCAAATACTATATTAGGAAAAAAAACCATTTTTTCAAAAAGTTTAAAATAACAAATAATAGTGTATTCTATTCACATTTTTCTCACTTTCGTAAATTAGTTAAAACTACTTTGATTATAGACAGAGCCAATTGGATGAACTCAATTGAAAATAGTATTAAATGCAAACCTAAAGATTTTTGGAAATTTGTTAAAAATAATCGTACGAATAAAGTTTTCCCATCCAACCTTGAAATTGATGGCAAATCTATAGCGGATCCTTTATTAATTGCTAATGAGTTTGGGACCTACTTTCATTCCGTTTATAATTCAGCTATTCCTGTTTTACCCTGCCCCGTTATTGAAACTAGCGCGCCCTTGTATCCATGCCACATTACACCCTTGGATGTTGCTAATGCTATTAAAAAATTGAGTTCTTCTAGATGTGCCGGGACAGATGGAATTCCAAGTTTTATTGTTAAAGGCTGTGCCAGCATTTTCAGCCCTTTGTTAGCCTATATCTTTAACATTAGCCTGTCAAATGAAACTTTTCCTCGTACATGGAAACAATCTGTTGTCATACCTATCTATAAAAAGGGGGTAAAAACAAATGTTTGTAATTATAGACCAATTTCTCTCTTAAACACTTTCTCCAAAGTATTCGAGAAAATCATACATGAGCATACTTTTCACCACCTTAAAAATAAATTTTCAGATAATCAACATGGCTTTATAAAAAATAAATCTACTGTAACTAATTTAGTAGAATTTCTTGGGCATGTTGCCCCTCAAGTCTCTGCCCAAGGTCAGGTTGATGCTATTTATTTTGACCAAAGTAAGGCATTTGACTTATGTCAGCATAATATTATTCTCGCTAAACTTGGTAATTTTGGACTTTCTCACTCATATGTAAATTGGTTCAGCAGTTATTTGCATGAAAGATCATTCATTATTAAAATTGATTCACACAGCTCAAATACATTTTTAGCACCCTGTGGCATACCACAGGGGTCTAATTTAGGTCCTCTTCTCTTTAATGTGTTTATTGATGACATTGGTAAATATTTGAACTCTTCTAGTTATTTACTCTTTGCTGATGATGTAAAATTATTTAAAACTATCAATTCAATTGCAGATTGTATAGATTTACAAAATGATGTAAATGGTATTCTACAATGGTCTTTGGAAAATGGAATGTCTATCAATAAATCTAAGACCAAATCTATATCTTTCACTAGGAAAACTAATCCTTTCTTTTTTACTTATAAATTGGGCAGTGATAACATAGTTCGCACCCTTTGTATTAATGATCTTGGTGTCCTCCTGGATAACAAACTTTATTTCCACTATCATGTTGACCATGTCATTTCCCAGTCATTGAAACTACTTGGGCTTATTAAATTTATTACTTCATCATTTAAGAAAGTTGACTGTTTTTTATGTCTGTATTATGCCCTGGTTAGATCTAAGTTAGAATATGCTACTGTTGCTTGGAATTCCATTACCTTAACTGACTCTCTTAGGTTAGAAAACGTTCAAAGAAAATTTGTTGCTGCATGCTATGATAAATACTTTAGTAACCGGATTTATTATGATTATGATAGAATTCGAAACCTATTAGGGCTCCAAACTCTCTTCTCGCGTAGACTTTATTGTGATGCCCTTTTTGTTTTTAATATTTTCAATAACATAATTTCTTGTAAATTTGCCCTTGATCATGTAGGCGTTCTTATCCCTTCTCGGGCTTCTCGTAATCAAAAATTATTTTTTCTTAATAGCTCTTACAAGGTAAGCCCTATAGGTCGTTGTATCCATAGTGCCAATTCTAGATTTGTCGAATTCGACTTTTATCATAAAAGGAAAGCTAAACTCAGAGAGTTATTTAAGGATATCCCGTATCAATAATTTATCTTGTAGAGGTTCTGCCTATATTATTTAATACTATTTAAGTTTACATTGTTTAAGTTTACAATATTCTGATCTATTTTTTGCATAATGTTACTGCTTTTAACCACTATTTGGTTATTTATTTTTAAGGTTACTTTTTATTCTTATCATTATTAACTACTTTTTTGTCTCGTGGTTGTTTATCGGTATATGGCATTATTTGGCCATTTTTTGTCTATCATGTTTTCTTATGTAAATGTATGTATTGTAGGGTATGTACTTGTGTGCTTTTCAGTGCTGGCCTGTTATAGGTCTTACGACTGTTGGTCGGCACTATAATAAAGAAAATTGAAATTGAAATTGAAATTGAAATTATGGATGAGTGTACGTGGCTAGAGGTGCAGGATATCTGCGCATGCGTACAATTCAAAGAGCACCTCTACTCAAAGAGGCTCGTAAATAATGTTTATAATTTCCTTCAAGGAAAAATTCAAAATTGAAAATGACATGTCCAAAATAAATGGTACCCTTGTAGTTAGTTATTTAAGTTTATAATTATGTTGAGCTTTAAGCCTGTTGTAATATTATTTATTTATTACTTTAGATGGAGTCAACTAAAAATACATGTATCCTATAATATGTTCTGGTTTGTACTTAAATATATGATCAGATTTAGATTACGGTATTCATTTGTAAAATTAAGTAAGTTAAAATTTTGTGACAGTATTTGTCAATCTTAGATATGCAAAACAAAAGCACTCAAAATATATGCTCTAAGTATTGGTATCCCTAAAAATAAAGATATAATTAATCATATTTCACATTTCAAAAAATATATATTTCACGTTTCAAAAAATATATATATTAATCCTTTCAGTTCCAAACCTGCCCCTGTCACTCTCACTTTAGAGGGAAGCATAAAAATCCGTTTTCTTCTGCCACGAAAACATCTGCTCCGGCGAAGCGAACGTGAAAGAGCAAGAAAGTACTAAAATAAATGTTTGGAGCAATCGACGCGAACACAGCTAATATCAATAATAACCCAATAGAGATGCGTTGAAAGTTAATCAAAAGCCAGAGTGTACAAATAATAATTCATTCAAGTCCTGTGTCCACGTGTCATTTTTCAATTTAAAGAATAAGATATTTAGATGAGGCTATAACCGTGATTAACAACCTACTATGATAGCTTGGCTATTTAGTACACAAATTTTGGAGAGGTCGAATAATCGTGGACGAATAACGCATGTGTGGAGCCGACTTTAGAAAGGAGACCATTATTCGACTACAAAGGCTGTAACGATGATATTTTACAAATCCCTTTTTATCGATTAATAAAGACAATCAGCTCTAATCCAACGTAATAATATTACAAATTTATTTAATTTACATTCTATTTCGCAGTAAAAATCTACGTGGTGCATCATCCATCTGTCTCTCTCTCTCTCAGCCACCCAGACAAAGTCTTCTCGAAGGACAAAGGGCGAGAGACGAGGAATGAATGCATCCCGTGATTGAAACGTTCTAGAAGCGAAATATTCGAAAACTACCCTTTTGTAAAATGGAAATGATGACACTCGCATATTAGTCGCCGAACAGTCAGGACTTGAGATCATCAAGATAATTTATTTTATTGATCTGTAACTATTCCACGCCTGTCACTAGATTGGATAAATCTTGATCCAATCACACTTAAATTATCCAATTTCCCTAAGAAGTGAAATAGCAGCGCGTGTGATATCGGATCGCGAATTCACCCTGTTCAGTGCAGCAATGGCGCTGAATAAATACTTCATTAAATTTACTTATTGATTTTAATTAGAGCCTGGTGAAAAATCTCCATGATGAATTATCCCCGCATCCAGTCAACGTTATTACAAAGTGGTGCCCTCATCGGGGCATGAACTGAGGACCATAGTTCCATTACAAGACTTGTCACAGTGTCCATCTACTCTCTCTCTCTTTCTTGGACCAACAACACTCACAATCCTTCATTTTCAATCAACGAGCAAAACATCTTCATAAAATTAATAATTATTCAGGTTTAAATCACCATCCCTAGTGGAAAAATCTGGTAAACAGCCCTCTGCCTTTTCGGATCATGCTGGGATGGCGATCAACTTAACGTCCACGCAGCGTAGAGAAACACGTTGTGTGGTCAGGATTCGCGTAGAGTGATGTAAAAAGCTGAGTAAAACATGGACAAATAACGTCCTTTAAAATGAAATCCAATCATTTAGGTCTGATCAAACTACAAGTACAGAAACTTCACTGGAGCTACAGAATAGAGGGTGAGAAGAGGCCACCACGTTTTATAGCTCGTTAGACACTGAACAATGAACTAGGATACCGAAGAAGGCGTCTGCACACCATAAACAAATGAAGTATTAAATATACATGTTAACTTCACTCGCAATATGATTGGATGGGAGTAACACATGGTACACTTCACTTAACGTAGCTTGAGTTCTTCCCTGGACAATTCTTACGTCAAATGAACGTCATGATGAGCTAATCGTGATGGCTTCTATTAAAAACACGAAGATCAGCTTTGCACACAGACAAGTAAGAAACAGACTCTCAACCTTACGGGGGTTTCGCCACGCTCCTTTTTCCAGCTTGAGTCCTTCTACACTGGGATTCGCTACTGTCACTGCTGGGTGATGATAGGACTGACCGCAGAGATCCTAGTGTTGAAGGACTCAGGCTGCCAAAAGGAGCGCAACCATTTTAACCTGGAGGTTGAGTGTCTGAGTATATTATTTGTCTGTGGCCTTGCATCAATAATTTACAACAGATGAACGTTAAGATAATCTTGATTTCACCCCTATTCATGACGTCTGAATCCATCTCACTAAGACCACTATCTATCAGGAACAATTGACCTTGACATTGAAGTGGTACCTTAACCCCTGTCCAGGTGGCTCGGTCTTCAGGCTCACCCCTCTCCATGACGTCACAGGTCTCCAGTCGAGGCCAGGGACTGGTCTCAGTCAGGTCGGCGCGGATCATGGCCCCCCGCGGCTTAGGGACGTCCATGTCGAACCGCACGTCACCCGTCAAGAACCCCACCTCGTTCCCCCTCAGGGGTGAGATACCTGCCCCACACCACCATGGGATTACTTCAGAGGGCGTGTTTCAATAATTGTCACGCCACAGTTCAGATAAACCGGTGCCCGATAACCGTGAGCAGCTCTGAACCAGTGGGACAAAGGTGTCAGTCTCGTCTTGTTTGATTTTTTACCAAATACAGGGAGGTTGCGGTTTGAATCCAGGCAAGATTTACTGAGGTGTGTTTTTATCAAATGGTTTCACACTCTTTCTACATGAAAATTAGTGTCTATTAAATTTAACCTTACCCATCCTGGTCCTTCATTAGTTTAAATATGAAGTTGGCCCGGATGGATAGTATACGGGGGTTAGGTGAAAACCGCTTACGATAGCCAATAGCTAATTAATTGAAATAAGTAAAAATAATGTCTACATATTTTAAATAACTTAAATAAACAATATAAATCTAACTAGTGGATCGTTGCCATGATGACTTCAGATCATCTCGCCGAAATGTGTCAGCTTTTTATCTATTTGATGCACCGTACCACTAAGGTAAGAATTATTATGCTTGACGAAAGATAAATATTAGCTACTAATATACATATACTGGTTGTCATGGAGATTTAAACAAAGAATGATTGCACAGATTAACCACTGCGCACACAGAAGGAAAAAGTTGAAAACTCGCTAGGAAAACCTGGGTTTTCTTTGCAAGCTACTATTTTTGTCAAAATTTTGGATTCCTGAATTTTAACATGAGTGTTCATTTGTCAAAATAGGTCCAACCGTTTTCTCTTAATTTCAATTACCGGAAACATAGAAATGGGTTTATAAAGTTATGTATATACTATAAGAGATAATACAATTTAGTGTGCTGAATTTTGCCATTTTTATTTTCAGAAAAAAAACATGGTAGGAACGAAGCCCATAATAATCTCCATTACTTAACGACCACTTCGCTATGTATTTCTTTCCTATACCGAAATTTGTTGAATGACATGATAAATACTTTATCCCCAATGAATACACTAAGAGGCGTCTTCACTCACCCAAATTGAAAACGATCTTAGGAAGGATGGTCACAGAGGGTGCGTTGTAGGAGACGGTAAGGGTGCGATGACCCACGACCATATATTTCGAGTCCTTGATGGAAGGACACTCAGGACTCAGCAACTCTAGGACCAGTGAAGTGTGAACGGTACCTGTTCAGACATTGCTGAGTTAACTACACTGGATATCATCTCTGAGGGAACTGTACGGTTACTATTGGGGAAACAGCGTTGACATGCTATTGTTTTCGTGTGTTCAATCTTCCCTTAAATATATGACAAGTTTGACAACCTTGGATCGTTGATGTTGCCAGTAGCTCCTCCCTATCCCAGCACATCAATTTCCGACATAACTGAAAGAGAGGAGATCTGGCAACAGAGAGAGAGCGAAGATAAAGTTTTTCTCCATAAGACCTGCAGTCCTTTTAAAAAGTGAGATTCTTTATAACGGCAATTATTATTTCTTCATGTTTATATAAGACATCGTAGATTTTTTCTGTACTAGAAAAAGGACACCAAAGGAATTTTTCTTTCCATTTATTCTTATTTCAAACAACAATCTAAAACCCTTCCATTACACAGAGGAAACAAAACATATTTGCATTCACTAAACGAGTTCATCAGGTGCGATGTTTGAAATCGGCGCTTGAAGTACCGGCTAGTTCCTAGCTTGGCTACTACATCTGGTGAGCGTTAAAATCAAACTCTGGTAAATGGCGCGCCTAGCTCCAGCTACAAGATAGATTAGAGATTGTAATCTTTTAAAACAGGTAAAATATATTAATTCTATCGTTTGGATACGTGTAGAATTAATTAAATTAGTTAAACAATTTATGAGAAAACTGAGTTCTCACAAAGTAACGTAGATAATTAAAGAGAAAAAATGTTTTTTTTAAACAACAAGTTTTTTGAAAAAAAAAACAACTTTTATAAAACAATAACTTTCAGAATTATCGTTAGCATAAATAATTAAGATGGTGGTAACAGAAATAAAATCATAATATATATGTTTGTGTGTTATTTCCAATTTCTAATGTTACCTAGAACTCTTAAAGCAGGGGTGCACAACCTTTATGGGCTCCGATAGACCAATAAACTTATCAAAGGTCCCGCAATCACTATCTCGCTTCAAAAATATTCATTACTCAAATTCAATCTTTCCTCAAATATTTATTTATATCCATACTTTTCTAGGAAAAAAATATAGAATAAATAAAACGTAAAATTTTGTTGCCACCCGCATTTCCGTGAGCCTAATCTCTCAGGATAGCTTGAGGAAAGGGTAGGGATGGTGGAAAATAGATGTTTGGGTTTAAAATTATACTGATGGATCGGTTTTTTTGGGTTTATTAGAAGCACTAAGAGTTAATAGAAGAATGTGATATTAAAAATGTTATAAAAAGATATAAGAACTTTGACTTATGCACTCGTGAGAGAACTGGCTTGGTGAGGAGTACTTCACAAGTACCCAATGACCTAATCTGCGTGGTCCCAATGACGGGCAGCGTGACTGCCTCTGAGTAGATCTTAATGTGTCAGCCGCGATTGTCCTAAATCAGAATCCTTTATAGCCCAATTCGGCCCAGTTGCCGAGCACAAAGAGGACAAGTTGTTATGAGTTGTCAGCGTTCTTTCCTAATATTTACTAACTCATCACAACAAGTTAGCTAGACCAGTTCTTTCACTCACTTAGTTTCAACACTGTTATGCTAGTTTTAAATAAAAATCCCAATCTAGAGCAGGGTTATTACAATACGTGTATAATAAACTATTTGATTTTCCTCAGATATTACTTATTATAGCCGAACAAAGCTATTCTGATCACACTCATATTATTTCAAAGTGCTTGCTTGATATATTTATTAGTTGAGACTCTTAAGATCGTCTTTTAGTGACGATGTAGTTTTTTCACGTGGTCTACTTAAAATGGCCGCCAGGACGACTATTTGCCGACTCTTGATGTTAAGGTACTGCTTTAGAGCACCTCATCTGATCAAGAACTGGACACAACTGAGCTATCAAACAGTTTGTTTGTCTCCGGTTCAGCATCGGGTAGCAAACCAACAGTTCTTCCCTTACTTTAAACTGCATGTCTTCAGAATTATCTCACCACAAGAATGTCATCGTAAGCTAAGTGCCTTCTTATTACTTCCAATCATTATTGGCTGCAACTTTGCTCCTCTGGTTCTTTATCTCCTAAATATGTTACAAACTCTTCACCTCCCAACACAAACATTGCACCAACACTAGTCAGGTATATTGAAGGTATTCTTACAGGCGCAATGGGGTTATATACAGGGTGGCCAGCCAAACTATATTTTTAAATTCCCTGACTTTTACAGATCTTCCAGAGACAATTTCCATCTTTTACAGTCACTTTATATTACAAACAATGTTTTCTTAAGATCGTGACTTAATGTGATAATATTTCTAGACACACACCCATTCTGAAATTGTGTCACTCATTGAACGGGTTAAAGGATATCAGCCTAAGGCAATGGCCTATTAGGTAGTGCGATCTAAGCTAGATTTCAGTGAGAACATAACGGAACATTGAAAGATCGCCTCACACCGGCACAGTTTAAAATTGTTATGAGACAGTTTCTTTTTTAGTTTCTTCTTCCTATAACGCAATCAATTCTCGTGCATGCGCATAGTCATACTCAATTTTGGCTAAAGACAGGCAGGAGAGGTGTGGGAAAACGACACGAAAATCACATGTTGACTTTGAGAATTTGAGATTAGTACGCTCGACTGGGACAACTGTGTTAAAAGGGATTAGCGGTGAGTATTAATTGGAAGAAAAAATATTGTTTTGACTATTGTAAATAAAAGTTGCATACTTTTTTTAATGAATGTGTGAAAATTCAAGAAATTTTATAAAATTTCCTGAGTTTTCCTTGATTTTTCCCTGATCAAGCAAATCCCCTGCAGGTTTTCCAGGTCGATGGAAACCCTGTTTAATATTAGGGTATGTTTGTGTGTAGAGTCCTGCCACCCACCTATGTTGACGGGCTTCACACTGACGACCACCTCTAGAGCGGAATTGGCCCTGAGAGTCGCCCACGCTGGCTTCACCTCCAAGCAGGCAACTTTACGGTAGCGGTAGGTGAGAGGCAGGCAGCAAGGGTTGGTGAGCCTGAGCACCCTGGTTTCAATCGCCCCCACCTGATACAAGCAGGGAATGGTCTTCACGGGGCATAACACAATATTAACTGCACTTTGTAATTAATAACAAAAAAAAACGTTCAATGAATCACTTCAGCCACCGACTTACTAGGTATCTCTCTCTTTCTTACACACATCCAAGGAAATGGGGGAATTTTGACATCGTTCGCTAATCTGTACGAATATACGAGATACATCAATGTATGACCAGTTAAATGAAATAAATCTGTTAATAAAAGGTTTGAAGAGCATAACTAGGTTCGACATTCATGACTTGTTTCTTTAAATAGGATGATGTAGGCGAAAATATTTATACTTCTAACAAACCTCTAACCTAAATGATCATATTTTGAACGTAAGGCTTCTGTACAAAGTTTGTCATTCAAACATTTAATATTATCAAGTTTTTAGCAACCTTATTTCATTATAATTATCTTTCAAAATAATACGGTTTCTGAAACCAGTATTCGATTTAATAGCCAACTTTAAATATATTGAAGTATTTTCATGATGTAAGCAGCATGGATGATTGTTACACATTTAATTATATTAAAGATTTTCTTTGTATTTGTACAGTATTACCTGTAAAATTGAATTGTACATCCTTTAATGTGAATGTTTCTTCAGCCAAGTGTGGTGTAACACTTCACTATTTTCAAACAATAGCTCAGAGACATGATTTCGCACAAAAACATTGAAAGAAACCGTTAAATCTGTCCCCTCACAATCAAGCAGACGACCAACTTGAACGCAAGGGTGTGTTTATGTCCATACAGTATATTATAAATATCACTGAGATAGAACCACCTGAACTGTCCCGAAGTCGATGGCCGTCGGCTGGAGCTCCAGTTCAGGGTATACCCCCAGTCCGTGTAAGCAGAGACGGACTACCTTGTCCACAGTCCCCTTGGTCATCATTAGCGTTGACACTTCAGTGAACGGGGTCTTCCGGAAGTCTGCACAGCAATTAATTAGCTCATCCTCGGAACAGACGTGTTTGGCAGAAGAATGTGTTAGGTACCATAAACACATCACTATGGACGTTACCTATTTGTGACGTGGAGGCGATTCAAGATAGTATTACCTATATCAATGTTTCTACGTTTTCATTTGGTGAGTTTTAAAGATATAACATTGAAGCAAATAACATAAATTATTAACTAATCATAAAAATAGGCTTACACTATGACAAAAAAAAAGTTTGTATCCTGTAGTAGATAGTTTTGTAAATATGTATTTTTTATAAATCGTTTACATCCCGGGATGTTTGATTTATTTAACGAAAATGTCATATAGGAATCATCTTACCAGATAGTAGAATGGGTGTGTATACTCATCAGTGGAAGAGGGTAAGTGTTATCAGCTGGTAAAGAAGATGACCTCGCAAGGCGAATTGTTCCTTTTCTTCCCTCTCTTTCTATTTCGTACATTGCGTATAGGTACGATAGTGCTTAGAATACTTAGTTGTGTCAAGCTAAGATGCAACCCGCTTCTCAAAATAGCTTTAAATTCATCCAAGTAGGCGGTGTCGTTAAGGGTAACCTATATCCTATCTTTGAGATGTTTCTCTTTGGTGCCTGTTGTCAAAAATCTGGGGCTACATATCAATTATATTTTCACTTTATCTAACCGATTAATTCGTATTTTTTTAAAGGTATTCGAGTCTTTGCATTTATTAAAGTGACTTAATAAATTTCTTTCTGCTGCTCTTAAAAAAAATCCCTTCTTCAAACTTTAATACTTCCTCACTTATATTACTAATCGGCCTCATGGTGTAGTGGTCAATGCACCTGGCAATGAGCTTAGGGGTCCCGGATTCGATTCCCGTATGGTACCTTGGGTATTTTTCCCGAAAGGGGAATTACTACAACGGTCACCAGGTTTTGGTTAAATAGGCTTAAGCTAGGTTTAAGTGTTTCCACTGGCTCCACACCCTCATACCATCACCATGACCCTCATACTCACACCCACCATCAGCTGTATTCTTTATTGAACTATTGCTAGCCCAATGTTTTTAGAACTTACTTGACTCTTCGATTTCCCCTGACACCGTTGTCATCATCCCATTTAGGTCAATATCCACATTGCCATGATCAATGGAGATTAGGTAGTTATCCACGGATTTCTCTGGAACAAAACAGGAAAGTTAAATGGGCACAATAATTTGGTTCTTAGAGTGAATAAAATAATACAAATCACTTCAACTTCACATTTCTTTGCTGACACAAAAAGTTACAGACGAGAAATGGAATCCTGTCCATATTAAAATATCATTCCTTTATTTAAAACAACTTACTAGCTTAATTTATGGCATTAGCAACTAGATATTTAATTGCTGCTATTCTTAATGTACGCCAACTATATCTTGAGCTAGTTCTATCCAGTCCATCTCATCATACCCTATAAGTTAACTATCTTGAGCTAGTTCTATCCAATCCATCTCATCACACCCTATAAGTTACCTATCTTGAGATAGTTCTATCCAATCCATCTCATCACACCCTATAAGTTACCTATCTTGAGCTAGTTCTATCCAATTCATCTTATTACACCCTATAAGTTACCTATCTTGAGCTAGTTCTATCCAATCCATCTCATCACACCATATAAGTTACCTATCTTGAGCTAGTTCTATCTAATCCATCTCATCACACCCTATAAGTTACCTATCTTGAGCTAGTTCTATCCAGTTAATCTCATTACACCCGATCCCTATCAGAATGGACCCAGCGCACCCAAGTCTCACCTAGCTCGGCTATCCCAGCGCACCCAAGTCTCACCTAGCTCGGATATTCCAGCGCACCCAAGTCTCACCTAGCTTGGCTATCCCAGCGCACCCAAGTCTCACCCAGCTCGGCTAGCCAAGCGCACCCAAGTCTCACCTAGATCGGCTATCCCAGCGCACCCAATTCTCACCTAGCTTGGCTATCCCAGCGCACCCAAGTCTCACCTATCTCGGCTATCCCAGCGCACCCAAGTCTCACCTAGCTCGGCTATCCCAGCGTACCCAAGTCTCACCTAGCTCGGCTATCCCAGCGCACCCAAGTCTCACCTAGCTCGGCTATCCCAGCACACCCAACTCTCACCCTGTTTGGCTATCCCAGCGCACCCAAGTCTCACCTAGCTCGGCTATCCCAGCGCACCCAAGTTTCACCTATCTCGGCTATCCCAGCGCACCCAAGTCTCACCTAACTCAGCTATCCCAACGCATTGAACCCGGATGAGCCTCATGAAAACCAGATAATCTTCTGTAATGCACCTCTTCTCAGCATCTCTCTGCCAACCGGTCGTCGGAGCTTTCTTGGTGAGCGGCTTGAAGCTGAAAACAAATACTAAAGCTTCATTTACACGTTTGCCGGAAATATACAGCATAATCTGCCTGTGTCTCACTCGCCCTATGTTGACCCATGTTGCATTTCAATGAAAACTTAAAACACCTTTTTGTCAACACATAGTTTAGATCATTATCACGATGGATTTTTTTCAAACTATGACGCTGTGTCGCGGCACAATCCAATATATCGATAAACACTCTTTCTATTAACGGATTATTTAAAATCTCTTCACAAAAGCCAACGAAGCTGTCTGCTCGCTTCTAGCTCTACAGCGCATGCGCACTGATTCGAGATTTGATTGGTTCTCCCGTGCGTAAGATCTCAGGTAGAGAGGATGAAGTAGAGACGAGTTGAACTTAAGCGGAACAGCCTGCGGCGATGAGCTGGAAACCTTGTGATTGGCTTAGAGCTCGTCACACGTGACCCTGTTTCTGTTCTGTACTTGTTTTTCAGCGAATATGTTAATCTACAGTAAGCTCTGAAGAGCGTTAAGTTTGTAAGGGGGGAGGGGGAGACAGATTTAACGGACGTTTCAGATCTTCGGAAAGTAAAGTATAACAAGGATCGCCCTTCATGATCCTGGAGGAACTTTTTTTATATACTTATTTGGGTTGGTAGCTTATGTTATCACTATTTGTGCTGACTTCGTAGATACACTTTTTTTATGTCACCACGACTTACTGGTCGTTCGTGCTACACGCATATGTAATACGTACTAATTATGCTAACTTGTCAGGGTACGGGCAGACTGGGCGAGCGCGCGTGCTTGAGCCGGAACAGTCTAGTTTACAGGCGCTAAGCAATATTATTGTATGTGGTCCATTGAGTGCTAGAGAAACTTCTCAATTTGAGATGATATTTGACTTTTCTATAATTATCGATAGCTTGGCACACTAGCTACTAACGGCCTAATTTAATATATATATATATATATATAACTGATATGTTAAAATAATTCGATGTTATAATCAAAGTGGCCTCTACAAATAAGAATCACCATTTGCGTGGATAGAGGATGGGAAAACCACAACAATAAATCACTTGTCAAAAACCACCCTCCGTTCACTGAGCCAAGATTCGAACCTTTGCCTCCTCGTCAACAACCATCGAGAGTTATCTACTAATCACGCGCTTGACAGTTTGGCCATGCAGTCGTTCAGTCGCTAGCTCGATCGTTCGCAAGCTTGTCAGTCTGGCCAAACCCTTAGGGATAAGTAAAGTTAAATTTAGTTGAAGTGTACTAGAATTTTCGTGTAGAAAGAATGGATGAACCATTTAGGAAAAAACACACCCTCGGTTCACCCATGGGATTCGAGCTCTGACCTTTCTTGTAGTTGTGAAAACTATACCTGAACAATGTGGGAGCCAGCAAGAATCCTAATAAGTAGGCACTACACTATAGTGGAACCATGCAAGGTAGCAGTCTTACCTTGACTGATTATATTATGACCCTGTATTAGAAGCTACACCATAGAGGAACTAAGCAAGGTAGCAGTCTTACCTTGACTGATTACACTATGGCCCTATCTTATAAGCTACACCATAGTGGAACCAAGCAAGGTAGTAGTCCTACCTTGACTGATTACATTATGACCCTACCTTATAAGCTACACCATAGAGGAACTAAGCAAGGTAGCAGTCTTAGGCCTACCTTGACTGATTACACTATGACCCTATTTTATAAGTTACACCATGGTGGAACTAAGCAAGGTAGCAGTCTTACCTTGACTGATTACACTATGACCCTATTTTATAAGTTACACCATGGTGGAACTAAGCAAGGTAGCAGTCTTACCTTAACTGATTACACTATGACCCTATTTTATAAGTTACACCATAGTGGAACCAAGCAAGGTAGCAGTCAATCTATCTTATAAGTGCAATAGTGTAATCAGTCAAGGTAAGACTGCTACCTCTCAAGTTAAACGGAATATACGACCATGGAAGCAGATTTTGTGAGACTCCATTTTTCCTAAAGACACTATAACAACACCAATAAAACAATAATAACACAAAAACAAGTGAAAACCAAAGAGAACGAAACGAAATTAACCCCTAACAAACTCAGACATGTTAGGTTTGTTTTAGACCCAAGTCCCAGTTACTATTCCTAGCCATTAGGAACTATGGGAAGAAATAGATGGCCCAATCAGAAGAGAGTCTGCCTCTCATTGGACAAGAAGATAAAAGAGTGGCAATTCAAACAATCCTGTTTATTATAAACAAGATGGGAATTCTCATTTTATTATGGAAATTACTTTGAGAGTAATTTATCTAAGAGAAACTTTCCGATTTTCATAATTTCTCCGCAACTAATTGAAATACAAAATAACTTATCACTGTAAAGTTGTAGTGCTATTAAAGATAAAATCCACGTATTTGAAATATATTTTTATAAAATAAATCATTTCTGAGCTATAAACAAATATAATATATACATTTTAATTCAGGTTTTTGAAAATGAATTTGATTTTTATGCTCTTTGGTGGACAAAGATATTTCTATTTTCTCAATTTTTCTGTAACAGTGTTACTAGTTCCTAATGCTATAGAGTAAGTAACAGTATATTATTTCAGTTATTATTTTTGGTGTAATGTTTGTACAACAATGTATAGATATAGTGTTTAGTTTCACATATCTTGCGAGTTTTTTGAAAATATCTATTTTAAGATAAAAGCGGGAGTAAGTCTGTTCGGTGAACCGCACCATTCTTTGGTTTCAGGGGATCATGAATGGTTGACATTTATCAAAATCTTGAGTTCGATTTTTTTTTTTTTTGACAATCACAATACTTCTCTCTGCGATGCAAGAGTAAATTTAAGGGGGGGCACAAGGGGAACTTGACCCCCCCCACCCTTGGGTAGAATATTTGTTTTGTTTTTAGACTAATGGAAGTGGAGGGTGAGGGCTGTGACGGTGACCAATGAGGTTGTGAAACTAATGAGATTTTTATTTTGCATCTTATTGCTAGGTTGTGGGAGAGTATGGTTGGGCACTGAGCACTGGGCACTGGGCACTGGGCACTGGGGAAGCCAATTGGCAAGGACGAGTGTTAAGCACAAATATACCTACCAGCGCACGCAAATGTTTCTAAATTGAATATATCTGCCCCACCCTTTTTTTTTACAATTTCTAAATTTGTGCTTGCTCCGAGGTGTCAGGAGAAAGTAAATATATTATATTTACATTGAATACCTAACAAGAACAAATCAGACTAACGAGTTTAGTTGGGCTATACTCACTACACAGTGTATATCCTGCCTTCGAACGGCTCCAATCGACCCTCAAAAGGGGCCACGGTGAAGACCGAAAACTGATCAGCTTCCTTGTTACCCTGATTTATATCCTGGAAAAATATATTATAGAAGATTGTGCAAGATCCTTCTCAGTTCGTTTGATTAATTATCACCATCTTGTGGGTATCTAGAGCTAGCTAAGTGATGTTGATTGTCACTACCTTGTGTCTCTAGAGAGCTAGCTAGGTGATGTTGATTGTCACTACCTTGTGTCTCTAGAGAGCTAGCTAGGTAATGTTGATTGTCACTACCTTGTGTCTCTAGAGAGCTAGCTAGGTAATGTTGATTGTCACTATCTTGTGCCTCTAGAGAGCTAGCTAGGTGATGTTAACATAATATATAAAACACCTGACCCTCACCACAAGGTCACCATTCACCTCCCCCAGGACCACCACACTGGTGGTGATCGCGCTGATGTTCTGCACCACCATGGTGGCGAAGCGCTCGGTCCCCAAGAAGGTGGGCTCAAAGTTAACGAGGGTGAAGTCCCCGGTCATGTGAGGGTGGAATATCTTGAGTTGAGGCAGGATCACATTCACCTTCACCTGTATCCTGACTGGGTGGGCGTGGCTCACCTTGATCCTGTGGGTCACATGACACTTAGAGGACTACTGGGGGACTACTCCCCACAGGGTTCCCTGGTAGATTCTGATCCTGTGAGCCGTCACATGACACTTAGACGACTGCTGGGGGACTACTCCCCACATAGGTCTCCTTGGTAGCTCAAGCAGAGGTTAATATAATCCAACTTGGTTGTGACAGGTACCGAAATAACAAGATCACGGCTGTAACAAGCATGGGAATAACAATATCACGGCTGTAACAAGTACGGTAATAACAAGATCACGGCTCTAAAGAACAAAAAGCCATAATTATTTTATCTTACGTGTATTCCCATACAATTTCTCGAGTTTATAACGAGCGTACTACGCGTACTGAGCGTACAATTCTAGCATCTTTGCAATAACGGGGTTTTACTGTATGCGTATTACCTGAACAGGTTATTAAGACGTGGTTATAAGAACCGTGACAGGCATTTCAATATGCATTCTTGGATGTAACTACTCCCTGTCATACAGGAGACTCAGTCATGTGACACGGTCATCCTCTCATGTGTGATATCGCATCGCGTGACCCATGCGTTCACATGTGTTTTGGAATAAAAGGATAGCTAGCAATTTTCAGAGCAGATTTTAAATACATGATCAGTGAATAATTGGCGTCTATAATTCCGTGACGCTACCAGTTTTATTTGCACACACGCGCGTTAATACGTAGCATTAGTAGTTCTGAGTGTTTATTTATTTTGTATATCTTTTTATCAATTCCGTTGAGAAGTTAAAAAAAATTGGTGATAGATGTTAAAAAGATTTAACTCATCACCAATATAGTGAGTAACGGTTATAGCTAGGAGATGTTGGTGCTTGCTATAACCAAGTCCGACTGTATAGCCAGGAGGTCCTAAGCGCTAAAAGCCCAAAGGCGTGAAAGCACATGGCAAACAGTTTATCTGCTACTGATCAAGTGCCATATTCACGATACTCGTTGTACCTGTGGAATAACTTAACAAAAGTAATATAAATATTATTACTAGCCATTATTTCATTTAAAATAAATCACTTACACAGGAAATCGAATTCTGAACAGTTTTTTTTAGTGTATCCATTATTATGGAGCAGAAACTTGGACTCTCAGGAAGATGGAAAATAAATACTTGGAGAGTTTTGAAATGTGGAGAAACTTGAGAAGACCAGGTGGACAGACAGGGGGACAAATGGACAAGTACTAAGAAGAGTGGGTGAGAATATCAGGTGGACAGACAGGGGGACAAATGGACAAGTACTAAGAAGAATGGGGGAGAAGAGAAACATTTTAAATGCGATTCTTTGACTCAAAGCAAACTGGATCAGACACATCCTTAGGAGGAACTTTCTTCTGCACGACGTCGTAGAAGGAAAGTTTGAGTTTAAAAGGAGCTTAGGAAGGAGGAGGATTCAAATATTGGATGACTTGAAGGAAAGAAGGTTCTGGGCGCTGAAGAAGGAAGCAGAGGATAGGGTGCATTGGCTGTCAAGTTAACCGACAAAATAGATTGGATCTGTCGTAAGACAGAACACCTAATGATAATAATCCCTTATTTACCAGTGGAGGTAACAAGTTTTTTTATTCAAAACACACTTTTCACATCTACTTATAAAACTCCATGAGCATTGTAGAACCATTTAAAACTATATTAAGAGTCCAGATAATAGGCATTAATAATAATTGTTTTTTGCTCACTGAGAGTTAAAAGTATACATTGTTTCAAGTGACCTGTTAACTACTTCAAACTACATATTATGTTTCCAGTCTATTGAGCAACATGGGACTATTGAGATTGATACGACGTTCAACAGAACATCATTGCGTGGACGATACAAACTGATTTGTTCGATTCTTCTCTTATCAGTCTGGCTACAGAGGCCACAGTGTGTGGGACATACATGGACCTTGTCTCGGGATACAAAAGCCACATTGTGTGGGACATACATGAACCTTGTCTCAGGCTACAGTGACCACAGTGTGTGGGACATACATGAACCTTGTCTCGGGCTACAGAACCACATTGTGTGGGACATACATGGACCTTACCTCAGGCTACAGAGGCCACATTGTGTGAGACATACATGGACCTTGTCTCGGGCTACAGAAGTCACAGTGTGTGGGGCATACATGGACCTTGTCTTGGGCTACAGAAGCCACACTATACCAGAACTCTCGGTGGTGAATCCCCTCGTAGATCGCTACGAACTCCATGCGGATGTTGACAAAAGACCGGGGCTGCAGCTCTCCCTTCACAGGAGTCACCACAAGGTCGAGGTCATTGCCCCGCAGGTCGATGCTGAAGTTGGACCTCAGCGCACCCTGGTTCTTGAGGGTGAGGAGGCGAACCACCGCCGGGGACCCCACGTTCACCATTCCGAAGTCGATCTCGGTGTGGCTGGCGACCATGCTGGGTCTGGCCTTGTGTCTGTGACAGACGTGGTGGAAAATAGAATAATGCTGGGTCTGGCCTTGTGTCTGTGACAGACGTGGTGGAAAATAGAATCATGCTGGGTCAGGCCTTGTGTCTGTGACAGACGTGGTGGAAAGATTCCTACTGGACATTTTCATGAATAAATCAAATAGCATGAGTCGGAGACGATTAAAAAAAAAATTAGCTCAAGATCAAAAAAATAGTTTTGTGACATTGTAAGACTATTTTTATAACTATGTAATAATGCATGGTTCTTGTTTCAATGTTCTATCTTTAGAACCCGCCAAATAAAACGTAAATACATTTATATCGGAGATTCTGATTGGAATGAGGAAGTGAAGGAGTGTGGAATAATATTTAGCATGGACAATTGAGGAGTTAGCTCCAATAAGGGCATATACCAGTATATGCCCTTTTTATGGAGAACAGTTTAAACAAACCACCATACTATTCTTAACAATATGCTAACTTTTTGTCCCGATATTTTAATTATCTATGTTTGTAGAGCTGTTTAACAAAGGTACTGGTATATGCCTTTTTAATGGAGAATATTTATTTGATTTATTTTTAGTTTATTTCAAATTAGCATGAAGAGAGTTAGAATCATTCAAACTAAGATCCTTCAAAATAACATTTTAAAAGAACAACGAGGGATTCATAATAACAGGCCCAGAAAATTGGACACTTCAATATGCGATCTTGTTCTGAAATCAATTCCATGCAAAAATAAATAAATGGTACGGCACACCGCACAGACTTTCTCTCTTTTTCTATAAATTCGTAAGATTTCTGAACGGAATAATGTACATTGTATCATCACCACTCCACATAAGAACACGCATAAAATAATATACAATGATATAGAATCAATGAGAAAAGAGGCGCATCTTTGTCCACCTAAGAACATTTCAAACAATTTAATGTCTTCCACAAGGGTCAACACTTCGTATTAAAATTTCGATTTCTGGTTAAAATTTTAACATTTTAAAAGGTGTTGCAGATCTTCAAGTCATCGCATTGATATTTAATTATTCATTTATACATTTTGACCAATAAAAAATGTAAATATTGACTATTGAGTCTAAAATGGAGATAGATCATTGCT